>JAHBBA010001268.1:31057-148261 GCA_018806925.1 Skeletonema costatum
TGATGAGGCCATCAGAGACGGCGCAAGCTCCTCTATTGACGGTCATGTCGTATCTCACGCTGTGAATAAGGCAATCAACAGCTTCTAGTGACCCATTAAAGTTGGCCATGATAGTAGAGAAGCATCTTTTGCGCTGCTCAAGCACTCGTTGGTCGTATTGGCATCGCTACAACGTCGTAGGTGACCTGATGAGGCCATCAGAGACGGCGCAAGCTCCTCTATTGACGGCCATATCGTATCTCACGCGGTGAATAAGGCAATCAACAGCTTCTAGTGACCCATTAAAGTTGGCCATGATAGTAGAGAAGCATCTTTTGCGCTGCTCAAGCACTCGTTGGTCGTATTGGCATCGCTACAACGTCGTAGGTGACCTGATGAGGCCATCAGAGACGGCGCAAGCTCCTCTATTGACGGCCATGTCGTATCTCACGCTGTGAATAAGGCAATCAACAGCTTCTAGTGACCCATTAAAGTTGGCCATGATAGTAGAGAAGCATCTTTTGCGCGGTTCAAGCATTTGCTTATCGTATCGGCATCGCTACAATGTCGTAGGTGACCTGATGAGGTTATCTGGATTGCCGCAAGCTCCTCAGTTGACGGCCATATCGTATCTCATGCGGTGAATAAGGCAATCAACAGCTTCTAGTGACCCATTAAAGTTGGCCATGATAGTAGAGAAGCATCTTTTGCGCGGCTCAAGTACTTGTTGGTCGTATTGGCATCGCTACAACGTCGTAGGTGACCTGATGAGGCCATCTGAGACTGAGACGCCCGCCAGCACTTCTCTCAAGCACCATATCGTATCTCATGCGGTGAATAAGGCAATCAACAGCTTCTAGTGACCCATTAAAGTTGGCCATGATAGTAGAGAAGCATCTTTTTTCGCAGCTCAAGCACTCGTTGATCGTATTGGCGTCGCTACAACGTCGTAGGTGACCTGATGAGGCCATCTGAGACGGCCCAAGCTCCTCTATTGACGGCCATATCGTATCTCACGCGGTGAATAAGGCAATCAACAGCTTCTAGTGACCCATTAAAGTTGGCCATGATAGTAGAGAAGCATCTTTTGCGCGGCTCAAGCATTTGCTTGTAGTATCGGCGTCGCTACAACGTCGTAGGTGACCTGATGAGGTTATCTGGATTGCCGCAAGCTCCTCAGTAGACGGCCATGTCGTATCTCATGCGGTGAATAAGGCAATCAACAGCTTCTAGTGACCCATTAAAGTTGGCCATGATAGTAGAGAAGCATCTTTTGCGCTGCTCAAGCACTCGTTGGTCGTATTGGCATCGCTACAACGTCGTAGGTGACCTGATGAGGCCATCAGAGACGGCGCAAGCTCCTCTATTGACGGCCATATCGTATCTTATGCGGTGAATAAGGCAATCAGCAGCTTCTAGTGACCCATTAAAGTTGGCCATGATAGTAGAGAAGCATCGTTTGCGCGGCTCAAGTACTTGTTGGTCGTATTGGCATCGCTACAACGTCGTAGGTGACCTGATGAGGTTATCTGGATTGCCGCAAGCTCCTCAGTTGACGGCCATATCGTATCTCATGCGGTGAATAAGGCAATCAACAGCTTCTAGTGACCCATTAAAGTTGGCCATGATAGTAGAGAAGCATCGTTTGCGCGGCTCAAGCACTCGTTGGTCGTATTGGCATCGCTACAATGTCGTAGGTGACCTGATGAGGCCATCTGAGACGGCGCAAGCTCCTCTATTGACGGCCATGTCGTATCTCACGCTGTGAATAAGGCAATCAACAGCTTCTAGTGACCCATTAAAGTTGGCCATGATAGTAGAGAAGCATCTTTTGCGCTGCACAAGCACTCGTTGGTCGTATTGGCATCGCTACAACGTCGTAGGTGACCTGATGAGGCCATCAGAGACGGCGCAAGCTCCTCTATTGACGGCCATATCGTATCTCATGCGGTGAATAAGGCAATCAACAGCTTCTAGTGACCCATTAAAGTTGGCCATGATAGTAGAGAAGCATCTTTTGCGCGGCTCAAGTACTCGTTGGTCGTATTGGCATCGCTACAACGTCGTAGGTGACCTGATGAGGTTATCTGGATTGCCGCAAGCTCCTCAGTTGACGGCCATATCGTATCTCATGCGGTGAATAAGGCAATCAACAGCTTCTAGTGACCCATTAAAGTTGGCCATGATAGTATAGAAGCATCTTTTGCGCGGCTCAAGCACTCGTTGATCGTATTGGCATCGCTACAACGTCGTAGGTGACCTGATGAGGCCATCAGAGACGGCGCAAGCTCCTCTATTGACGGCCATGTCGTATCTCATGCGGTGAATAAGGCAATCAACAGCTTCTAGTGACCCATTAAAGTTGGCCATGATAGTAGAGAAGCATCTTTTGCGCGGCTCAAGCACTCGTTGGTCGTATTGGCATCGCTACAACGTCGTAGGTGACCTGATGAGGTTATCTGGATTGCCGCAAGCTCCTCAGTTGACGGCCATATCGTATCTCATGCGGTGAATAAGGCAATCAACAGCTTCTAGTGACCCATTAAAGTTGGCCATGATAGTATAGAAGCATCTTTTGCGCGGCTCAAGCACTCGTTGATCGTATTGGCATCGCTACAACGTCGTAGGTGACCTGATGAGGCCATCAGAGACGGCGCAAGCTCCTCTATTGACGGCCATGTCGTATCTCACGCTGTGAATAAGGCAATCAACAGCTTCTAGTGACCCATTAGTGTTGGCCATGATAGTAGAGAAGCATCTTTTGCGCGGCTCAAGCACTCGTTGATCGTATTGGCATCGCTACAACGTCGTAGGTGACCTGATGAGGCCATCTGAGACTGGACGCCCGCCAGCCTTCTCTCAAGCACCATATCGTATCTCATGCGGTGAATAAGGCAATCAACAGCTTCTAGTGACACATTAAAGTTGGCCATGATAGTAGAGAAGCATCGTTTGCGCGGCTCAAGCACTCGTTGATCGTATTAGGCGTCGCTACAATGTCGTAGGTGACCTGATGAGGCCATCAGAGACGGCGCAAGCTCCTCAGTTGACGGCCATATCGTATCTCATGCGGTGAATAAGGCAATCAACAGCTTCTAGTGACCCATTAAAGTTGGCCATGATAGTAGAGAAGCATCTTTTGCGCGGCTCAAGCACTCGTTGGTCGTATTGGCATCGCTACAACGTCGTAGGTGACCTGATGAGGCCATCAGAGACGGCGCAAGCTCCTCTATTGACGGCCATGTCGTATCTCACGCTGTGAATAAGGCAATCAACAGCTTCTAGTGACCCATTAGTGTTGGCCATGATAGTATAGAAGCATCTTTTGCGCGGCTCAAGCACTCGTTGGTCGTATTGGCATCGCTACAACGTCGTAGGTGACCTGATGAGGCCATCTGAGACTGGACGCCGCCAGCACTTCTCTCAAGCACCATATCGTATCTCATGCGGTGAATAAGGCAATCAACAGCTTCTAGTGACCCATTAAGTTGGCCATGATAGTAGAGAAGCATCTTTTGCGCGGCTCAAGCACTTGTTGGTCGTATTGGCATCGCTACAACGTCGTAGGTGACCTGATGAGGCCATCAGAGACGGCCGCAAGCTCTTCAGTTGACGGCCATATCGTATCTTATGCGGTGAATAAGGCAATCAACAGCTTCTAGTGACACATTAAAGTTGGCCATGATAGTAGAGAAGCATCGTTTGCGCGGCTCAAGCACTCGTTGATCGTATTAGCGTCGGTTCAACTGTCGTAGGTGACCTGATGAGGCCACCAGAGACGGCGCAAGCTCCTCTATTGACGGCCATGTCGTATCTCACGCTGTGAATAAGGCAATCAACAGCTTCTAGTGACCCATTAGTGTTGGCCATGATAGTATAGAAGCATCTTTTGCGCGGCTCAAGCACTCGTTGATCGTATTGGCATCGCTACAACGTCGTAGGTGACCTGATGAGGCCATCTGAGACTGAGACGCCCGCCAGCACTTCTCTCAAGCACCATATCGTATCTCATGCGGTGAATAAGGCAATCAACAGCTTCTAGTGACCCATTAAGTTGGCCATGATAGTAGAGAAGCATCTTTTGTGCGGCTCAAGTACTTGTTGGTCGTATTGGCATCGCTACAACGTCGTAGGTGACCTGATGAGGCCATCAGAGACGGCCGCAAGCTCTTCAGTTGACGGCCATATCGTATCTCATGCGGTGAATAAGGCAATCAACAGCTTCTAGTGACACATTAAAGTTGGCCATGATAGTAGAGAAGCATCGTTTGCGCGGCTCAAGCACTCGTTGATCGTATTAGCGTCGGTTCAATGTCGTAGGTGACCTGATGAGGCCACCAGAGACGGCGCAAGCTCCTCTATTGACGGCCATGTCGTATCTCACGCTGTGAATAAGGCAATCAACAGCTTCTAGTGACCCATTAGTGTTGGCCATGATAGTATAGAAGCATCTTTCGCGCGGCTCAAGCACTCGTTGATCGTATTGGCATCGCTACAACGTCGTAGGTGACCTGATGAGGCCATCTGAGACTGAGACGCCCGCCAGCACTTCTCTCAAGCACCATATCGTATCTCATGCGGTGAATAAGGCAATCAACAGCTTCTAGTGACCCATTAAAGTTGGCCATGATAGTAGAGAAGCATCTTTTGTGCGGCTCAAGTACTTGTTGGTCGTATTGGCATCGCTACAACGTCGTAGGTGACCTGATGAGGCCATCAGAGACGGCCCAAGCTCTTCAGTTGACGGCCATATCGTATCTTATGCGGTGAATAAGGCAATCAACAGCTTCTAGTGACACATTAAAGTTGGCCATGATAGTAGAGAAGCATCGTTTGCGCGGCTCAAGCACTCGTTGATCGTATTAGCGTCGGTTCAATGTCGTAGGTGACCTGATGAGGCCATCAGAGACGGCCCAAGCTCTTCAGTTGACGGCCATATCGTATCTTATGCGGTGAATAAGGCAATCAACAGCTTCTAGTGACACATTAAAGTTGGCCATGATAGTAGAGAAGCATCGTTTGCGCGGCTCAAGCACTCGTTGATCGTATTAGCGTCGGTTCAATGTCGTAGGTGACCTGATGAGGCCACCAGAGACGGCGCAAGCTCCTCTATTGACGGCCATGTCGTATCTCACGCTGTGAATAAGGCAATCAACAGCTTCTAGTGACCCATTAGTGTTGGCCATGATAGTATAGAAGCATCTTTTGCGCGGCTCAAGCACTCGTTGATCGTATTGGCATCGCTACAACGTCGTAGGTGACCTGATGAGGCCATCTGAGACTGAGACGCCCGCCAGCACTTCTCTCAAGCACCATATCGTATCTCATGCGGTGAATAAGGCAATCAACAGCTTCTAGTGACACATTAAAGTTGGCCATGATAGTAGAGAAGCATCTTTTGTGCGGCTCAAGTACTTGTTGGTCGTATTGGCATCGCTACAACGTCGTAGGTGACCTGATGAGGCCATCAGAGACGGCCCAAGCTCTTCAGTTGACGGCCATATCGTATCTTATGCGGTGAATAAGGCAATCAACAGCTTCTAGTGACACATTAAAGTTGGCCATGATAGTAGAGAAGCATCGTTTGCGCGGCTCAAGCACTCGTTGATCGTATTAGCGTCGGTTCAATGTCGTAGGTGACCTGATGAGGCCACCAGAGACGGCGCAAGCTCCTCAGTTGACGGCCATATCGTATCTTATGCGGTGAATAAGGCAATCAACAGCTTCTAGTGACCCATTAAAGTTGGCCATGATAGTAGAGAAGCATCTTTTGTGCGGCTCAAGTACTTGTTGGTCGTATTGGCGTCGCTACAACGTCGTAGGTGACCTGATGAGGCCATCTGAGACGGCCCAAGCTCCTCTATTGACGGCCATATCGTATCTCACGCGGTGAATAAGGCAATCAACAGCTTCTAGTGACCCATTAAAGTTGGCCATGATAGTAGAGAAGCATCTTTTGTGCGGCTCAAGCACTCGTTGGTCGTATTGGCATCGCTACAACGTCGTAGGTGACCTGATGAGGCCATCAGAGACGGCGCAAGCTCCTCTATTGACGGCCATGTCGTATCTCACGCTGTGAATAAGGCAATCAACAGCTTCTAGTGACCCATTAGTGTTGGCCATGATAGTATAGAAGCATCTTTTGCGCGGCTCAAGCACTCGTTGATCGTATTGGCATCGCTACAACGTCGTAGGTGACCTGATGAGGCCATCTGAGACTGAGACGCCCGCCAGCACTTCTCTCAAGCACCATATCGTATCTCATGCGGTGAATAAGGCAATCAACAGCTTCTAGTGACACATTAAAGTTGGCCATGATAGTAGAGAAGCATCTTTTGTGCGGCTCAAGTACTTGTTGGTCGTATTGGCATCGCTACAACGTCGTAGGTGACCTGATGAGGCCATCAGAGACGGCCCAAGCTCTTCAGTTGACGGCCATATCGTATCTTATGCGGTGAATAAGGCAATCAACAGCTTCTAGTGACACATTAAAGTTGGCCATGATAGTAGAGAAGCATCGTTTGCGCGGCTCAAGCACTCGTTGATCGTATTAGCGTCGGTTCAATGTCGTAGGTGACCTGATGAGGCCACCAGAGACGGCGCAAGCTCCTCAGTTGACGGCCATATCGTATCTCATGCGGTGAATAAGGCAATCAACAGCTTCTAGTGACCCATTAAAGTTGGCCATGATAGTAGAGAAGCATCTTTTGCGCGGCTCAAGCACTCGTTGGTCGTATTGGCATCGCTACAAACGTCGTAGGTGACCTGATGAGGCCATCTGAGACGGCCGCAAGCTCCTCTATTGACGGCCATATCGTATCTCACGCGGTGAATAAGGCAATCAACAGCTTCTAGTGACCCATTAAAGTTGGCCATGATAGTAGAGAAGCATCTTTTGTGCGGCTCAAGCACTCGTTGGTCGTATTGGCATCGCTACAACGTCGTAGGTGACCTGATGAGGCCATCAGAGACGGCGCAAGCTCCTCTATTGACGGCCATGTCGTATCTCACGCTGTGAATAAGGCAATCAACAGCTTCTAGTGACCCATTAAAGTTGGCCATGATAGTAGAGAAGCATCTTTTGCGCGGCTCAAGCACTCGTTGATCGTATTGGCATCGCTACAACGTCGTAGGTGACCTGATGAGGCCATCTGAGACTGAGACCGCCAAGCACTCCTCTCAGACGGCCATATCGTATCTCATGCGGTGAATAAGGCAATCAACAGCTTCTAGTGACCCATTAAAGTTGGCCATGATAGTAGAGAAGCATCTTTTGCGCGGCTCAAGTACTTGTTGGTCGTATTGGCATCGCTACAACGTCGTAGGTGACCTGATGAGGCCATCAGAGACGGCCCAAGCTCTTCAGTTGACGGCCATATCGTATCTTATGCGGTGAATAAGGCAATCAACAGCTTCTAGTGACACATTAAAGTTGGCCATGATAGTAGAGAAGCATCGTTTGCGCGGCTCAAGCACTCGTTGATCGTATTAGCGTCGGTTCAATGTCGTAGGTGACCTGATGAGGCCACCAGAGACGGCGCAAGCTCCTCTATTGACGGCCATATCGTATCTCACGCTGTGAATAAGGCAATCAACAGCTTCTAGTGACCCATTAAAGTTGGCCATGATAGTAGAGAAGCATCTTTTGCGCGGCTCAAGCACTCGTTGGTCGTATTGGCATCGCTACAACGTCGTAGGTGACCTGATGAGGCCATCTGAGACTGAGACGCCCGCCAGCACTTCTCTCAAGCACCATATCGTATCTCATGCGGTGAATAAGGCAATCAACAGCTTCTAGTGACCCATTAAAGTTGGCCATGATAGTAGAGAAGCATCTTTTGCGCGGCTTAAGCACTCGTTGATCGTATTAGCGTCGCTACAACGTCGTAGGTGACCTGATGAGGCCACCAGAGACGGCGCAAGCTCCTCAGTTGACGGCCATATCGTATCTTATGCGGTGAATAAGGCAATCAACAGCTTCTAGTGACCCATTAAAGTTGGCCATGATAGTATAGAAGCATCGTTTGCGCGGCTCAAGCACTCGTTGATCGTATTAGCGTCGCTACAACGTCGTAGGTGACCTGATGAGGCCATCTGAGACTGAGATGCCCGCCAGCACTTCTCTCAAGCACCATATCGTATCTCATGCGGTGAATAAGGCAATCAACAGCTTCTAGTGACCCATTAAAGTTGGCCATGATAGTATAGAAGCATCTTTTGCTCTGCTCAAGCACTCGTTGGTCGTATTGGCGTCGCTACAACGTCGTAGGTGACCTGATGAGGCCATCAGAGACGGCGCAAGCTCCTCAGTTGACGGCCATGTCGTATCTCATGCGGTGAATAAGGCAATCAGCAGCTTCTAGTGACCCATTAAAGTTGGCCATGATAGTAGAGAAGCATCTTTTGCGCGGTTCAAGTACTTGTTGGTCGTATTGGCATCGCTGCATTGTCGTAGGTGACCTGATGAGGCCATCTGAGACTGAGACGGCCGCCAGCACTTTTCTCAAGCACCATATCGTATCTCACGCTGTGCATATCGCAATCAACAGCTTGTAGTGACCCATTAATGTGCAACAGCTAAGAAATAGCTTGTATTCATGGTACCACATGAAGAAGTTGCATTTGAAATGGTGTCCTACGAGTGCTATATCTATATCATCGACGGAGTTGATTTATGGCTGCTGGTACACTGCCGGCAAAGGAATTCAGTCGGAATCTTATCTTCATTGGTACTTATCTCAAATTCATTTGGTTTCTAGATGCATTTGGATGTTGACGTGTTTTGGCATCAAATGCATTCAGGTGCACTCACATGCATTTGGGCCGAAACTCAAATGCATTTAGAACCTAGGTGCACTCATAACATATGTTTATTATCAAGCAGCGTTGGCGATGATGATGTCCAATGTGCCAATGACGAACACGTAGCCGCCATACTCAGTAGCCAATAATTTCCTCAATCCAATTCTGTTGCTGCTTGAATGTTGAATGTTGATGACTCCAAGGTTCGGGTTCCAATGTCTCTCTAGTAAATAACATATCAGACTCTAGAGTTAAGGTGGTACTCGATACCAAACGAACGCCAAAAACCAAAATGCAAAAATAAAAACAGTGAACAACAAAACACAAAACAACTACAATAACATGAGAGAATATCTACCGAGCCATGCTCTGCCATGCTCCAAGCTAGTCCAAGCTCCAAGGCAAAAGCGATATCATATTATGCGGAACACATAGACTCTAACAAGCTCATAACAATAGCACGGCCAATTTAATGATGGGAAATCACGCCGAAGCCAGAACAGCGTTTGTGCTAAAAAACTCTCCGCATCCCGTTCTCGATGGTATTGAGAACTTGAATGATGAGAACATCATCCAGCCAAAGCAAGAATATGACAACGATAATAACACAACCAAAAAGCGGAAGCTTTATTCCTCGGAATCTGAGTTCATATCAAACAATCAGCAGCTAACGCCACCGGTGCCACTGCCTGAAAGTGTCGGCAGCACCAGTGCAAAAGTAGAAGAGGAGGGGAAAAAAAAACGATGACAACAACGCCACCAAAATCGAAGATGATTATGACGACCAATCAACCGACGACGAGCAAGGCGACCTAGGCGAAGGTGTCCATCTCCGAACACTCGATACCTACGTCGAGGCACCACCAGATTACACCAAGGCCAACTCCATCCCCTTCAAAATGGTATGCGATCGTCTCGAACAATTATGGCTGCAACGCGCGGGCAATGGCAGGAGAAAAGTTACCAAGCAAGAAAAGTTGGCGTACTTGCTGCCAAAGAGTCTATTGCAATTTTTAGATGGTGGGTCTCCCTATCCGTATTTGCGATTGATAATGCCTGCTAGTGATAGTACACGGCCGCATACGGGGTTGAAGGAGGCAAAGATTATACAAACGTACAAACAGGCGATGAATTTACCACGAGATGGAAGAGCAGCCAAGTCGATGGAGCAGTGGAGAGATTCGAATATGACTGGTAAACAAGCTGCTGGGGATATATCGTTGGTGATTGAAAATGTGCTCAAGGAGAGGATGCCTTGCAGTGGATCTAAATTGACGGTTGGAGAAATCAATGAGTGGTTGGATGTTGTTGCACTAGTCACAAAGGCCAGGTTTAACATGCCAACAGAGGTCATTTCTGACAAGAGTAAATGGAGAAGGGATTTAGAAAGAGCTATTGCCGGTGGACGGCCCAATGAAAAGAGGCAGGACAAGCACGTGAGGCTGATTGAACGGTTGATGAATAAGAATTTGAGCCCGTCAGAGCACAAATGGATTGTGCGCATGTTGCTACAAAATATGACGATTGGAATGCATTTGAGGGATATCCTAGGCTACTGGCACCCACATGCTATGGAGATGTACAACTCGAACAACAAATTGGAGAGTGTGTGTTCTCGATTGAGTGATCCTGTGTACCGTCGCCTCCTGAATGCAAAATTGGAGAAGAGCGCCGAAGATGCAATGGAGGGTAGTCGTGCAGACTGGATGACACGGTCAACTCTGCCAGCTAAATTGCAGCAGACAATATCTCCAATGTTGTCACTGCGGACATCGTTTGATACTTTCTTGAAAGAGGTGGCCGATCGTCATCACAAACTTGACAATATTCTTCCAGATGAGGCTCCATCAAAATCGTGCTTGGCAATACGACATCCTACATTTGCTTGTGAAATAAAGATGGACGGAGAACGTGATCTCATTCACATCAAACGAGGAGAAGTTACAATTCAAACCAGAAATAATGTGTGGTATAGTCCGCTTTATAGTCCTGCGCTGGGACCATATCTCCGCAAGGCACTACGGTATGATGTGGACGTCATACTTGATGGCGAAGTGCTAGCTTGGAACACTGAAGAGAACAAACCTGTCCCCTTTGGTGCCAATCGTACAATTGCGGAAATACAGAGAGCTCGCAACGTAAAAGATGGGATAAGTGATGATAGGGATTGGAAGGTGCATGAGAATGAAACTGGCATCAATGTAATGACTCTTGCACGGGACAAACAATTCGGCAGTCAGAAAAATCCCGTAACGTTTGACGACCGTTCCTTGTGGCTGAAGTACAGTATTTTTGATATTCTTTATGTGGCTGGACCAGGCGCGGCTGAGTTGTTGTCCAAATCAAGTCACTTACTTTCTAAGGAGGAGCTTGCAATTGAAGGATCAATCATCAATCTGACCTGTATGCAACGAAAAAGCATCACCTATAACTTGATTGAACCACAGATGAATACCGTTGAACCTATCAAGAGCATTATTGTTCGATCCGATGGAAGCAGTATGGACGCTGCTGACTACTTTTTATCCAAAACTGGAATGGAATATGGAAAAACTCCAAGTGAGCTGGATTCAATCCAACTCGCACTGAGCAATACCTCGGATATGTTCAAGTTTGACACGCAGCGTATGGATGGAAGAACACACGAAGATATTGAAAAGCAGAGAGCGCTTGAGCTGGAAAAATGCTTTCATCAGATTGTTGAAGTTGGAGGACAAGAAGGTCTTGTACTGAAAGATCTTGCCGCACCGTACTACCTTGGTGTCAAAAGTAGAAGCATGGGCTACTGGTGGAAGATAAAGCCTGATTATAATTCGTCTGGCGTAGTAGGGGATGTTGACGTGATTGTTCTTGGCGGAAGATATGCGGCAGGTTTGCAAAGATCAGGGCTGATTGACAGCGTCATGGTTGGTTGCATCGATGATCAGGGCACATGGGGCATGACACGAGAGGGTCGTCCACAGTAAGTATCACTGGTTAGCAGATAGTTAGTTTGTATCACATACTCACCCGCAGCTCTCCTATCCTGTTGCAATACATTAGATATCTGACTCTATGCCAAGTGACCTTTACCAAAAACGAGTCGCAAAAGATACTTGAGCAATGTACTGGATTCAAAAGAGCAGACAATTACAATGAGATGAAGCTTGGCAAATGGTTTACCGTAGAAGATAAATGCTGGCCTGACTTTGTCTCATCGCGCTCCTTCCAGCGAGACGTTCACGGAGATTTGGAAGGCTGGAAGGCTGACAAGAATTACGTCCCTGACATATGGATCAAACCGGAAGACTCCTTTGTTCTAACGTAAGTTGTTGGTCAGCTTCGTCGTACTATTGTCTGTGCACTCTTGCGCTCACTATATACTGTTTGGTTTCTGTATCTTCCTTAGGCTCAACTCGGCAGAAATCAATGCGTCAAGCCATTGGTCTGCTGGACTGTCACTGCGATTCCCTAGAATAGAGAAGGTAAGAGCTGAGGGATTTGACGACCCAAAGCCACATGATCAAGTCGCTGAGTTCAAAGAGCTACTGCAAATTTTTGAAGAATATGAGGACCGGGGACGTGACGTGGAGTTTGGGTCCCAAGCGGAAGTCCTATCATCAAGGTTTCTCACGCAAAAGGAATACGAGAGTAGCGGAAAACAAAAGAAAAGGACGAACTCTAGAAAAGAAGTCAATGCAGTCAAGGCATTGGCAATTCCAACAGTCGAGTCTGTTCAATCCATTGTACTTGAGGGATACATATTCGATGTAATGCCAGGAAGATATTGCTTGGAAGATGATGTGTTTGTAGCGGCCGAGGCAAAAGAGCAAGGCTGGGCCGAAGAGGCCAAAAAGGTGAAAACACACAAGGATGTTGAGATGTTTATCAAGTCTCATGGTGGCACATGTATTCTAGATGCAAACGTTAGGACTGACTTTATCTTAGGTGGCTCACCAACGGACGCAAAAGTATCAAACAAGCGGAAGCTTATGGAGACTGCAGATGAAGAGAAACTCAAACAAAGCACATCAATGACTGATGCAGTTACTCGTCGACTATTTGAAATAGGCGGAGTATTGAAGTGGACCTTTGTCTACTCCCTCGTTACCAAATTTCTTTCACGGCTCAAGGATGAATCTTCAGGTTTTCGCAAGTCGATCAAAGGAAAGTGTCCAGGCATGGCAACACCTCGGCATTCTGACTTTTTGGTAATGGCTAAGTCGGCAAAGGCAACTCTGCAGAAAACTGAAGATGATTTTGGTCTTCGCATACATGATATTTGTAATGACATCGACTTTGAAAGAGCTCTGGAGGAGGTCGGAAGACAACGAGCAATCAAACAGGATGAAATGCCATCAAAGACAGTCCCTTGGCAAACCAATGCAATGACTGGTTTCAATGAATCTGAACGTTGGGTATTTCGTGGCAAAGCACAGAAACTCTGGCCATACCAAAAGGACGCGCAAACTGCAGGAACAGGACTGTGCACTTTATACCCTGATTTATTCGAGGATCTAGGGTTTGAGGAAGAAGCCGATGCCAAAAGGGAGGATGGCACAGACAACGAGTCCTTTCGTTGGGAGGATGCATCTGAAATCAAGAATGGTGCAGTAGCTGCTTCATTGCCGCTTGCAACGGCAATGGGAGCCATTGTTACTCCGCATTTGCACAATGGTGTGACTCATGTTCTGTGCGAATTGAAAAGACATACATCATTGGAGTGGACGGCCACACTACCTCGTTCGATCTTTGCTGATCCAGAATGTGCAGCTAGGCTACATGAAAGGCTGATATCTTTGGAAGATTCAGCCGGTCTGAAACGTCAGCGTAGGAGAACTGTTTTGCTCGTGTCACCCGCCTGGATGGATGAAAAATGGGTCGAGGCATAGATTATTCATTTACACTATTATATAAAGAATTCTTTGACATTCAATATCTACAGTTTTCGTCTACTTTTCTACTCTGCATTGATATGTCTTGTGCATGCATTTTTTGCCTCTACTCAAACTGTTTGAAATCTCGACTGCTGCCCATTTAGCATTCGCTGCCGTCTCACAAGCGCTATCTCCTCGTCATTCAATTCCATATCGGCATCATGAGAGCCTTTGTTACTAATACGTCTTTTGTTATCACCATCGCCACCATTATCACTACCAGAAGAAACTCCCATCCCTCTCAATCCCTGTGAAATTATTCTTCTTACTGGAATAGCCTGTATTGCTGCTGGTCCGTCAAAGATATCTTGAAAATCTACTGTTAGGCTTTCATCAAAGTCAAACTTTTTTACAATGCGAAGATAAGTTTGCCTCATCTTCATCAATGTTCCTAAAGCAATAATACAGCAAGTTAAGCTTGCCTCCCAGTGTAAATGCAGCCATACCACTGATACGACACTCGCTATTGTTAATATCAAGCCTATCCCAAAAGATTTAAAAAACCATGGCTCGTTCTAGATACAATCCATCAGTTGCCGTCATCATACTCCCATCCGGTCCACGCAGAGCAAGAGATGCGCCCAAAACAGACAGTATTGTTGTCTGTGACACAACTAACATATTCGCACAGAATGCTGACGTTATACAAACGTAATATACAAACTTCAAAACCCGCGGAATGAAAACAAATGGCCACTCTTCATTCGCGGGTGGCTGAAATTCAATAAACATTGTGACATCTAGCCCTGCCAGTACTGCTGCCTGTGTCCCTACTGTCATGAAATTATTGTGGTGTAAATTGAACTCCTTCTCTTTCAAGGCGGTAGCTTGTTGTTTTAGCGTGCTTTGCAGCTGTAATTTGTCAGCGGCCAGCATTGTTGTGTCTTTTTGTTTAATAAATACGATGCGAAGTGTTCGGTTGCAAATGTATTACTGGCTCAAAACTATGTGTTCGCCTGGTAATGGCGGTCTCGATAACCCAGTCTACACGTGCCTACCTCACTACGTCAACAACAGGGGAGGGGCTGGTCACTTCCGTCCTAACTGGTCATCTACTACTTATTTGTTGAGCTTTGCGGCTGGTGGCTGGTGCACTGTGTCCACGTAGGAATAATACAATCTATCACCTCCATCCAGAATCCAGAGCAGTATCGAGCGAATGAAGAGCTGAGACCCAAACGACCTGTCCAGGTTTATATTTATAAGTATCGCCCGTGTCGAGCTTGCTGCAAGCCCCATAGACCTCATCTGGACACAAACGCGAGGCTGTATCTCGTGACATGATTAGAGAAGAGTGCTCAAGAGTGGATATATTCCATAATTAATTGAAACCTAATTCATCTTCGAGTATTGTAAGATAATGTCATATTTTTTTAGGTTCATTTACTTTCACAAATATATTAGATATACTAGTGAGCCTCTACTAACCATACTCTGGAAGGTTTGTCTCCTTTTACACAAATAAACGAAGAAATTACTTTGATTCGTCTGCCACACCCTTCCTTACTGTCCATCTTCTCTAAGAAGAATGTTTAAATACTACTCACAACTGCTCCTGCCAAACTTCGCGGGATCCACAATGCTTGCAGCCTCACTGCCTACTCCTATCAACTCCTCTGAATCCTTTTTAGTCAATGATTTCAAACCCCTGACACGACGAACCAAAACACCCGGCCGCTTCAAATCTTTTGCAAAGCATACATAGAACGCAGTAAAGACCAGACCAAAAAGTCCCCAGAGGGAACCAGCAATGACAGATATAGATGGCTGTACCTTTGTCAGTTTCATCACACCCGCTTCGGAACTACTGATCCATACTTCAGTAAACGTAGACGTGAGGTCGCTGCTATTTCCGTCGACGTTTGTATTTTCCCAGGGAAGATGCACATAATTTTCAATCGAGTATACATCATTCTTATAGCGGCCATAATCCTGTACGGCAAGATTCACAGTGTAAGAGATCTTTCCTGCTTCTGGAATTGGAATGCTCGTCCACCAGCCTGCTGTGTTTTCTCTAGACAATAAGTCATCATCGGATAAGAATAGAAGATATGCTCTCGGGTAGTTCTCAGAAGGCATTGGATACATATCATCACCACCTCCAGTAATCTCTTCTGAATCAGAAAGAATTGCATTGAACTGTACCACCATTTCATAGTAGCCATCTATGTCTGTGCGTAGTGCCTTGTTTGAATTATAAACGACACAGGGTCCTGTTACTTCATCGGGGTTGATTATGTTCTCATCAAGATTTGAGGCTTCAAAGCTCTCGCAAGTCGGTTTCTCATGATAATCCTCATCATCCTCATCATGATGAAGATAGTCGTAGAGTAGGCAATTATGGGAGATAATAGTATGTTTCCTCCCCACATCGTCGCCGCATATAGTAATGATCGGGAAATCGAATGCTTCCTTTGTTGTTTTACTCGACCACGTCTCAGTTGTAATCGCATCATAGATGGTCCAACCAGAAGCTAAACTAAAGAGGAGCAGCAAAAAGAAAAAAAAACGATATGAGCACAAGTGCGATCGTTTGGATTCTGATCCACTGTCACACGATTTGGCGGCCAAATCGATTCCATTAGAGACAATGCTCCGCTGCTCTGTTCATTTTCGGCATTTTCAACGAGTGCTTTCGTTTCTGATAGTGAGCTAAGATTTCATAGTGAGATGTGCAACAGAAAAAGAGATTGGTTGTATATAAACTGAAATATGACTCACCCGCCTATCTCGAGCTTTCCATCATTGCCGTCATCATCATCAACTGTCTCGACTGGTTCCTTTTTAGTAGAATGACTAGTGTCAGCGTCATCAGAGCGTTGGTGCTTCAGCTTCGGATTGTCAACCATTTTTGAATAACAAGACAGTACTTAATGTAATAATAAATGGAGAATTGCGAAGATTCACTCTAGCCGCTATTAGTGGATGATGTCTCCGTTGCCGTTAGCACGTTTGACCGGAGAACAACACCACAGTGAACAAGAGTACTAAGCTCTTGACAGTGAAGCTTTGCGTGGCCGGCTGTTGCTAGGCCTGTGGGTATAGGGGGCGGATATACCTAAACGCGATAGTGGGCGCAGCCCACGTGGGCGCCCACCTTGCAACTAGTTTTCTAAAGCTATGAAAACGACCCCTCAGACGGTGATTGAGTGCAACATAGAGGCTTAAATACATTAAACAAGCGAACGGCTGATTAGCGCCTATTATAAGCTGTGAACAAGCTCACTTTCAGGGCATCAAAAAGCAAGCTGTCTTGGCGGTCACTGAACAGCATCTTGGTAAAAGAAAACACACGCTCAGCAGTTCCTGACGATGGAAGTACAAGGGATGCAATTTCACATGCATCCCACCAAGTCTTCAAATCATCGTAACAGATGCATCCACGCGCCTCTTTGAGATGTCGTCGGCCTCGTCTTCGTCAATTCGGAGGAACATCCTGTAATGCCAGGTCAAAATGGCTGACTTATCTTTCTCGCCATCCTTGGTCTTCCCAAAATCAGCCACGACAAAAGAAGCATTTTGTTTGTAAGCATTCCATCCTTTGCAACATGACCGCCCTTACGGAAGATGGGATAGTGATCCAGCTTTTCAATCAATGCAAAAGCATCCTTATGAGAGAGAGTTTTAGCGTAGGATGGATTGAAGATTCGGAATGCACGGAATAACTCAACTGCTGCAAAACGATCACCACCAGGCCCCTCGGCAACTCTCCATAAAGTAGTTGAATGCAGGACAAAGTCCCGAGTAAACATGAGCCGTCCACTGATCTTTTGATAAAGGGAAGGGGCTGTCACGTGCTGCGTTCTCAAGGGCAGCTAGTGTTTCGGCTTCGTGATCGGCTTGTGCCTGTGCTGCATTGGCGGCCTCTTCAAGTTCCAAAAGCTCACGCTCCTCACGTTGACGACGCTGCCGTGGTATGGTCCTACGAATTCTGACCATTGGTGCAAGTGTAGAGAACGAGTGTTGCGTGGTGTCACTTCGACATCATGATGTTGCATGCTTGCTCTTTTGTGTTGGTGCGTTGTTTAGAATGTATGTAAAAGGTACAATATTACTAGTAAGTAAGTACGTAATGTACATAAATTACTCATAAGTTGAGCCGAACATTTTCTCAAACAACTGCGTTAGTGGGCAGCGCCCACCGCCCCCTATACCCACAGGCCTAGCTGTTGCACTTGCCTAAATCGAGATGCCACCACTTCATGACCGGTACCCAATCTCTACGTAGGAATAGTATAATATCTCCCAAGAGAGGAAAAAGATGCACTTATCATTGAGGCGCCGCCCAACGACCAGGCAAGGAATAGTATTGTAGGGTCGTCGGAATCATTGGAATCAAGTTCGGTACATAAGCAAGCTTTTCTGGATGATCAAATATCTTGCCCAAGCAGGGCCTACGCACCCAAAGCACGGCGGTGGCGGAACAAGCGCAAGCGCACAATTTCCAATCCATCCTCTTCTCTCCTTCATCGTCCACTATTCAATTGTGATACCAATCATTTTCTTAGTCCACGATTTATTCTTCATCCCGAAAGCAGCATCATCGGTAGATCTTGTACAATACGAAGAAACCATTCATAGACAAACAGTCATTTCTAGATTCCTCTTTATTTATACTGTCATTTTATTCACCACAAGATGTGCATCCTCTTTCAACGCCGGGAGATTACGACAACATGCAGTCATGTATGAACTCACATGGCTATGCAACTCAACTTTACTCATGGGTTCCATTACATTTGGTGTATTTGATGATGGTACAGCCACAAACTGGTTGTTTAGACGACGTCCATTGATAGCTACTGCTTGTTGTATCGGTGTTAGCATAGATCAAGTACTGTGGTATGTCGATTTAGTGGGATATATGGTGTCTGGAAAGTTCCTTGTTGGAGTGATGAAGTATTTAACATGGTCGCAAACTTTGTGGATAGATCGATTGACTTGTACTCATCATCTATGGACGATGCCATTGTTCATATATGCATCGAATAATGAACTCGGATTGGATGCATTCAAATTGAGTGTGTGTATAGTTACAATGAAAGTGTGTTTGAGTCGGTGGTTGACACCTCATTGCATTCAAGCCACCAAGAGCAAGGATGATGATGGGAGTGGTGCAGCTGAAACAAACAGCGATCTACAAATATACAGATACTTGAATGTGAACCTCTGCCATGAACTGTGGAGAGATATCACGTTCAGCTTTCTCCAAATATCGCAGGACAAACCACCGGGATGGTTGTATCTATGGCGATTGTTGTGGAGGTGGCAACTATTCAATTACTTGGTGTTTGTGGGAATCTTATCCCCGTTGAGTAGAATAGGGTTTGCAAGTCTTTTGTAAGGGCAAAGAATTCAATTTTACTTGACACTGCGTCCGGTTTAAGAATATCTCCATTACCCTACTTCAGTATCAGTCAATATCTTTCATCAAGTTGCCTATCGGCAACTGCACCATCAAGGCTTTGTGTCCAAAGTAGATCACAGATGAAAGCTTCCCTATCCTGCCCTTTCCAGGTCTTTGACACATACACACAACATTCAGTAAGTCTATTCCCATTACCATTCACTTAACAGCATCCAGTATTACCCAAAGCACCCTTCACATCCGACGTCAACGAAATCCCACCCTTCGCACCCCCTTTCCCATCCTCCTTCCCACCATTCGCCGCAATCTTCGCCTCCCTCTGCTTAATCAACTCCCCCGCCATAGTCAAAAATGCCTCCTCCACATTCTTGGCAGTCTTGGCACTCGTTTCCAAAAACGCCACACCCAAATCATCCGCAAATTCTTTGGCCTGTTCGGCAGTAACCGCCCTATCCGCCGTCCGATCTGATTTATTCCCCACCAACAACTTACACGTCCCCTCCGACGCATATCGATTCACCTCCTTGAGCCAATCATTGACATGATCAAATGAATCTGAGGATGTGGTATCATACACCATGATGATACCATCGGCACCACGATAGTAGGCGGAGGTGATGGTGCGGAATCGTTCTTGTCCGGCAGTGTCCCAAATTTGTAGCTTTATTGTTTTTTTGCCGATTTTGACGGTGCGGAAGCGAAAGTCGACGCCGATTGTGGAGATGTAGGATTCTGTGAATGCATCGTCCTGTGTGTTGTTGCGGTTTTTGTTTTTGTGGGTATGATTTTAATTCCATAGTATTTGAGTGTTTGTGTGTTTTGATATTGAGTAGCATAGTTGATGATAGAGATAGCATTGTTGACAAAAAGAGAACACAAGATGTGAGCATTTTTCCAGAAACAATGACGATAACGCATTCACATTATAATAGTACTCACAGCAAATCTTAGTAAAAGACATGACTTTCCAACACCACTATCACCAATGAGGACTAATTTAAATAAGTAATCATAGTCTTTGCTCTTTGATTTGGCCGACATCTTGAGTGTTGTTTATTTGTGATAATAGTTTGTAAAATTGGTGCGTCTTTTTTGACCAAGCTGCTTCCTTTGTTTGTGTGTGAGTATGACTCTTTCTAACTCGCTCTCTTTGGATAAGCAAATGTTTGATTACAATAGAGCTTCAGTGAATTGTAATGGTGCTATCTGGCTGCTTTGGTTCGCTGGATAGGGCGACGAAATTGGCATGGAGGCAACGGATCAAAGTGCCGAAATGACGCCAGTCAGTCTTGGGAAGGCAGTGGAAAGGAGAAATGGGCTGAATCGGAGTCATAGGGCTGTCATAGGGGCAGCAAGCGGCCCCGATCTCCAAAATCCAAAATGCCAAAAAAACCAACATGACCATGGCGACATCCGGCCCATCGCCCGGAGCAAGCTACTTCTCCACCATTCACGGTGGATCCCCCTCAGCCGACGGAGGTGGCCCTTCCTCCCCTCTATACGCCGCCACATCCGCAGCCCTCAACGTTCCACCACCACCATTCTCCGACGAAGAATCCAAAATCGATAATAACCAACAACAACACTCCTCCGACGTACACAACAACTCCTCCGCCCTAAACTCAACCCCCTACCTCCAATCCCGCCTCCTCCAACTGCGCACCCACTCCCAAGACCTATCCACCGAACTCACCAAAAAACTCGCCACCTCTCGCTCGGGCCAATCACTCCTCCACATTGGGCCTTCCCTGTCCACACTTCCACCAGATCTAACCTCATTATTGGAGGCTTTAAGTCCATTACTATCGCAAGTGGAAAATTATGAGGGTGAGAATCGAGGAGAGTTGGAGAGGTTGGTGAGTCAGGGGAGGGAGGTGCAGTGTGCGGTGAAGAAACGGGAGTTTAGTGTGCAGTGTGCCGAGATTTATGCAGAGTTGATGGGGGCGGAGGAGGTGTTAAGGTGGAGATTGTTGCAGCAGCAGCAGCAGAGTAGTGACAAGAGTGGTGGTGGTGGAAAGAATAAGAAGAGTGAGGAGGGGAGGCGTGGTGGATATGAGAATGTTTTGGAGGATGAGGATGAGGAGGATGATTGGAGTGAGGATGAGACAGAGGAAGGTAAGAAGTTCATAAGATGTGTTCAACGTTTCATATTTCACGTTATGCAGTGATTCTTAGTTCATCTCACACATTTTGTACACAACCAAATCCAATTCACAAACAAAATATCGATATTTACAACAAAACAACCATTCAGAATTTGATCACATCTGCTCACTAGAACGAGCAGCATACACAACTCTTTACCTATTGCAAGAACTACACAGTTCATCTGCAGATGTATCTGCTATGACCACAACCCCCAAGAAACGTGCAACACAATCAGATGGTGACGATAACGATGGATCCAACAACAACAACAACAACAACATTGCCACCAATGGCAGCAATAACTTGCCATCACTCAGCGACTTTTCTTCCAACGACAACACATCATTAAATGGAGTTGTCTTGGAAAAATCACGGTTCTTGGCAAAGCTAGCACCGCGGATACGTCGATTGGAAAGTGATACAGCCAAGTGTCTTGTGTCTACATTGGAGGAGTTATTGGTACGAGTACGAACGTTGATGGAAGATGATCATGATGCAAATGAAGAAGGGCAAGGAGGTAGTGACAATACTACTGTCTACGACAACAATAAGCAACAACGAAAAAGTCAACATGATGACTTACTACTAATGATTGGTCATTGCTTGCGTGGACTCGCCTTACTAGGCAAAGGTGCCGATGCCGAAAGTGCCTTTGCCAGGGTGGCAATCATGCCCATCATCCGCTCCAAGTTATCCATGGGCAAATTGGACGAGGGCGGCTCTCGTGGTGAATGTGCCGGACTATTCTTTTTGTTGGATGGGATTGCCAACACTATCTCGACAATGTATGGATCGATATTGCGTTCTTCGGAGAGTATGTTTACGAATGAAACTGGAAATGGCTCGAAATCTTCATCTTCGAGAATGGAAGTTGATTTAGTTACTTGTGGAGTATGGGTTCCAGTTGCAACTGCATTAATGGCTGATCCTGGTATCAAAATGGCCATTTTTTCTCCTGGTATTGCCAACGTACTGCAAGCGAACTACAGTGCTCTTGATACTTTTTTGTCTGAGCTGGCAAGTAGTCTTCTGCTTCTTCAATCACCACAAGAAGAAGTGACGCAGGATGAGGAAGAAAAGACGAGTATTGAATCAGGTAACTTTTCTCATCTTTACTACCGACCTACTATTCAAGCTGATGCCATCGAACGTGCCCAGACACGACTTTATGCTCATCCTACAACTGTCGAATTTTCCAAGAGGTGGAACTTACCAATCTACTATCAGTTGAGATTCGCAGAGTTTTGCAAGCGTCTTGACAAAGCTATCGAAGGCGTGAGTCGCGAAGGATGGACTGCTGATGTATTTACTGGTGATGCCAAGGATGGGAAGAAAATATCGGATACCTTTGGATACGAGCTTCCGTTCTTTTTTGAATTGTATGATATCTTGCTGAGTATGTGGAAGCCCGATGTCTACTTGAGACCGTTGACACATCGATTTTTGAGGGGGGCTATGCAACTCATTGGGCGGGTGCTCGCGTTTGTGAAAGACGGAGCTGACGGGAAGATACAATTTGGAGGAACAGAAGAATCCGAAGGAGAGATGGATCTATCAGAAACGAGTGTGACCATCCCTGCCTATTCTTGGAACGAGCGTGTGGAAGATGTCGCTGTAGTTGCATGGGAGCTTACAATTCTTGAAACGTGCTTGACTCACGATTATCTTGATTACGTCGCCAACACTGTTTGCCCCAATGATAAGGAGAGTAGACAAAGTACACACAACTCTTCTTTGGAACTCGAAGAAATCCGATCATTGGCATCTGAGGTCTTGGTGGAATGTTCCCAGGAATTCTCACCGCTTGTTTCGAATTCCTGGTACACTTTGATTGTCGATCGTCTCACAAAGCAATGCTGCATCCCTCTGACCGCTGTGAAGGGAGTCGCTGCTACCTATCGAATGACAAATAGGCCGCCTCCAACCCAAGCATCCCCTTTCGTGGCCTCTATACTTCGCCCGCTGAAAGAGTTTGATACAACATTTTCTTCTCGCACCCCACCCCAAATTGGAGATGAGTGGAAGCAAAAGATTATTGGTGCAGTATCCTCCAAATACAGTATTGCTGTTGAAGATTTAATTGCAACAGTAAAGAGGACGGAAGAAGCACTGAAGAGCCGCAAGACTCGCAAAATGATGGCTGGAGGCATGAGCGATGGAGAGAAGGTCAAATTGCAGCTCTTACTTGATTATCGTCAGTACAAGAAAGATGTGGAGGAGCTGGGTCTGGAACGTGACAACATTGAAGGCCTTGTCAAATTGAACCAGTTGACTTCGGAAGCAGAGAGTCTGCTTCCAAAATGAGGATAATTATGTTAATAGTTCATATTGTAATTTACTATTACATGCACTTTGCCGAACACCAAGTTTCCTGCACTTGTGACAAGTCGTTCACCAAAGGCTTTTCCACTTTTTCGAGTACCACTGACAAACATCAAATACCAGGCAGGGTCGCTCGGTTAAGTTAGGTAATACATACCTACCATAAGTTGGTGTCAGTAAGTATTCTCAGAAGTTGTACATGAACATACGGAAAGTTGTAAAGGACGGAAGAGGAGAGCGTGCGTGGTAATACATAATATTATGTATGCTCTTCGACTCCATACCGCGGCTATACCGTGCCACGAGAAAAGCCGTAGGGTTATCCCTCCAATTGAAAAAGAAGAAGAGAAGGAGAAGCATCTTCTTTTCTTGTTGATACATAGATTGATAAACTAACTCGTTACTGTTGATTGCCAGCAAAATTGAAGTACTGATTCCTCGCTACATACATGGACAGTGTCAGGGATTAACTTCTTACTATAACTCTTTCTTTGAGACGCACGCGATAGAATTCTGTCTTGGTGACACCACTCATCCGAGTTTCTTCCACTTGAAGGGAGAGACACAACATCATGAACTACAATATATGCTGTAAATGGCCCTTTCAAGTTTAAGCATGGCCCTCTGAGCGAGGGCCTCTTCGATCTTTGTGTACGTGCTTACTGCATACTTGCCATATCTTTTGCGAAAAGAAGAATTCACAATCGACAGTCGCTTCGTAACAAAGCCCAGGGCCTTTCCTTTCCTCTTTCTTCCGAGAACAATCAATATCCATGACCATGATGAACATCGGAGCTCCAGAGAGCTGGAAAGGCAGCTTGACTTCCGGACGGCAAAATTGGAAGCAGGCCTGCAGAGATGAAGACAATGACGATCATGAGACCTATCACTATCAGAACGAAGATGGTGTGGCGGCATCTTCCCCCTCCGATGAAAAGATAGTCACTTGTAGGGGCAATCTAATAGTGCCCGTAGGAGAAGCCAAGGCACTCCGACATGTGCTTGATGATTTGGAAGATCACTTCGGTCATCAACGTGATGACCCCAATGTAAGGTTCAACTTGAACGAACTTCGTCATGACCAGAACGACTCATTGTGTGGAGACCTCTCTTTCGACTACTTGATTGATGGCGAGGTATGCAGTCTCGATTACATCGGTATTGACGTATGCATTGATCTTACACCAAAACGCATCATCCATACAGATAATGATTATGGTGGCAATGCGTTTGAGGACTACGGCAAGTCATGGGCGTATGTATACGTCCCAGAGTTGACTATGGATAAGATCAAATCGTATGTCAAGGCTGGAACAGGTTGGGATGCATCCGACGAGGGGACTGTCTATGATGCCAATCGCAATTTGGTTGCGATCGAGACGCAGATGCAGCAGGGTCCTCGGCCGGAGCCTAGTTTCTGGGAAGCCTCGAACCCCAGCAAAGTTGGCGAGGATGTTCAGTTCTCCCGCATTGGGAGTGTCCAGCACGTTGGGTCGCAACCCTCTCATCAAGGAACTCACAGAGGTGTAGCATTCTTTACCGTTTCTTTGGAAGCGTCCGGGTCTTCTCAAGACAGAATGGCCTCTCTTACTTTTACACTCATCAGTGTCCGCACCTGGGAATGTACTAACTTGATTGCCCCCATTGTACACTCGCCTAGAAAATGATAATAGCCTATAGGTTTGTAGGAGGGTCTTCGTGAATTGATATTGTAGCATGAGATTCGAGATTGGGTATCAGGAAATATTTTATGTGAGTTCAGCGTAGAAGGTGCCGTATGCCTGGAGCTGATTATGGTCATGATAACATGTAACTAGTATATTTTATCATTATATGGTGTTTATTTCCCAATGCAAAAGTCTGCAAAAAGCACGTCTAATACGTCTTCTACATCGATTGCACCAGTAATGCGGCCAAGTTCTGATGCTGCCAAACGCAACTCCTCAGCTGCCATGTCTAAAGCCATGTATCCTTGGCCACTCAAAACTTCAAATCGCCCCAACGCATCTGCTGCTGCTTCAACATGACGTCTATGACGAGCTCGGGTAATAACCGCACCCTCACTTCCTTCGAGTGATGATAATGCTGCAGAGGATGCCTCATCGTTGTCACTAGATACCAAAGAGAGAGCTTCTGTGGTAAGAACAGAGAGGAAATCATTCACACCTTCACTTGTCGTACAGCTGATTCCAAATGAGTTGCTCTTTGATAAGCAATCATTGTCTTTCATCTCATTCTTCAAATCAACTTTGTTCACAACATACAGAATGTTGTCCTTTTTCCAATCGTCGAAGTCACCATCGCCATTAATCAATTCATCAACTGCTTCCAGTCCTCTTTCATAATCTGTAGAGTCAACTACACCGACAACTATATGAGCATCCTTTGCAGCTATTCTTGCCCTCTTCATTCCTTCAACTTCTATCTCGTTCACACCCTCTTCTTTTTCCTCCCTAACACCAGCAGTATCCAACAATGTGCATCGAACACCGCCCAGATCTAAGATGACCTCAACAACATCTCTTGTGGTTCCCGGAGTAGAACTTACGATCGCAGCGTCCCTCCCGGCAAGTAGGTTAAGAAGTGACGACTTGCCTGCATTTGGCCTACCGACAATCGCAATTCGTAAGCCATCTCGGAGCAACTCGCCACGAGAAGCATCGGCAAGATGACGTTCCATAGCCTGGCGCAGTGAAGTGATACGAGGCAAGATGCCTCCCCAAATACTCATACCTCCGTCACCATCCATGTCATCGTCATCTTCTTCGTCTGGATCTAATGCCTCATCATCTCCAAAATCAATCACTGCTTCTGCATGCGCCAAGCCCTTTATCAACTCTTCCCTCCATCCCATGTACAAACGACTCAAGCGTCCATCAAATTGCTTCAATGCTTGCTTCCGTTGGAGACTTGTATCTGCCACAATCAAATCTGACAAAGCTTCCACTTCCACCAAGCCCAGCTTACCATGAGCATAGGCTCTCTGAGTAAATTCTCCAGGATCAGCAGGTCGTAGTGACAATCGTCTTGTTGCTTGTTGCGATTCTTCATCACTTGTTGCGGCTGGGATTGGTACTGAATTCAAATGAGTCAAGGCCGATAACACCCCATTCACCACTGCACGTGACCCATGACAATGTAATTCCACAATATCCTCTCCCGTAAAACTATTTGGTCCAGGAAATGTCAGAATCAGGGCAGAATCGAGAGGATCACGTCTCTCACTATCATTGTTGGTCAGTGGATCATATAACGTTCGTAGACTTGCCATTCTTGCTTTTGGCAGTTTAGGTAATTTCCCACCACCTGATAAGCCATTTGGTGAGGGAGATAATAACTCTCGTAATGCATCAAATGCACAAGGGCCAGACATTCGGATGACTGCCACTGCCGTGGCGCCACCTCCTACTGATGCTCCACCTCCTCCGGATGATAATGCAAAGATTGTTTCTTCTTCTGATGTTGTTTGATATTCAGTGACATCATTTTTTGTTATTGTGTCTTCACCTGATTGAGCTGTTGATTTGTGAATTGTAGCATAGGGAAATTTCAAGCGATTCTTTGTATATTGTTGTTGTTGTTGTGATGTAAGCAATGAGTGATGGATTTGTGGTCCTACTCGTCTACTGAGGTGTATGTGATTCTGATGCAACATCCGTATCTTAGAGAGAAACCTGCCGTTTCTTGCCTGAATTCCAAATCCCCAACATGGCATCATATTTGACAACAGGAATGAGATGGCAAATATCTGAATCTGAAGATATGATGATGAGGTTGTGCTTGAGTGCCTATGATGATGTGTCTGTTTACGAGGAAGCATATTTATTGTGTATGATAATATTTCTTGTCATCTACTGATCATTGAGACGACCAGCCAGAGAGAATATTGTTGAGACGACAAGCTGAATACTCGCAGCTGGAGATGATTATGGTGCTGCTAGAAGCTCTGCTGCGGCGCTGCATCTGTGGTCTGTGGTGATGTCGGCCGATAATGGCCATCATCTCTCTGATGGTTTGGGGCAAAGCGGCAATCTACAGAGGAATCAGTAATGACTTTAGTGACATCAGCTACCAAAGACCAACTGCGGCGCTTCTTAAGTTCCCAATAAAACCTCCCCTTTTAGGGGTTGGCTACGCTCTGATCGCAAAATATCAGATCATCGCTCCGATCATGTCACATCTTGCTATCTGTGACGTGGCACAAACGTGGCAGTATGCGCCCACGGCTAACTCCTAACCTGCGTACTTCATCTTGTGCACACTAACATCTTCCACCTCAAACATGTCGATGATGACAGGAGATAACCATGGTGGCAGTGGTAATAATAATAATAATAATAGCACGACTTCCTCACTGTGCCCTACCAACGACGATATCATTATCGGGAAGGGAGGCCTTCTTCATCACCCTGGGAACATCTGGTTTCGGTCATTCCTCCACAACTACCAAGATAGATATCATGGATCCACCAAAGTTGTTAAGACTGCTCTGCTGAAAAGAATAATGGAGGAAATTCATGGCACTGGTTGACGTTTCTATGTTATGGACGACAACGACAACAACAACTGGCATGTAGTCGAGGAGGATTTCACAAATCACATCGGTGGCGGCAATCGCAACGTCATCAGCAGAAAAATAAGTCGATTACTAAATCGGAAGAAGGGGAAGGGGAGTAGCCGTGCTCATATTAGTAATCTTAGCGGGAGTCAGAGTGCTTCAACACCAGAAATAAATCAACCACACTCATACAACTTACGCAGTCGCCGGCCTCATACACAACAACCACACATCTCTAAACCATCCAGAAATGCGGCAAAGCAGTGTCAGTGTGTTGACGATGAACCTACATGCTGGATTGATGATGATTTCCTTGCAAACAATAAAGGCATTATTGACGATGTTTGGAGTACATTACGTGATATTTATTGTCATCCATTCCGTCATCCAAACGCAAGTGGAAACCAGGGCATTGTCCTCACAGCAGATTCACCCCGTGGGAATCCAGCAACAGTTAACATTGTAAGAAATAGCTATCTTCGGCAGCACTTTGTCCAACTGC
Source organism: Skeletonema costatum (assembly GCA_018806925.1). Lineage (NCBI taxonomy): Eukaryota > Bacillariophyta > Thalassiosirophyceae > Thalassiosirales > Thalassiosiraceae > Skeletonema > Skeletonema costatum. Next base: position 59,653 of record JAHBBA010001268.1, read on the forward strand.
AGAGAGGAATGAGATCATCAAGGAAATCAAAGGAAACTACATGTTATCCATATGCTGTTGGTTCTGGAATGGGATTTACTGGCTATGGCTCAGTCGGTACTCCTCCAAGGTAAGTCATACATATTTAGTTGTCTCTCTCTGTCTCTCTCTCTCTTCCATAACCCATCTTATGAACTGTTATTTTCCTTTCAAAGCCAAATGGTTTACCGTCCATGGACAGATGCCATTCAAAGAATAGCCGACTGTGTCTACAATCATGTTCAATCTAAGTTGGGAGGAGTGCCCGGGATAAATGTGTCTTCTCCATTTAACTCCATGACTTTACTTTCTTTCAGAGGAAAGCAGGTTGTACCTCCACACAGGGACAATCTGTATGACAGTGAAGGGAACTTCATGGCCAATAAAAACTCCCAAAAAGAAGACACAGGTACATTCATTCTTGTTCTTGGAGATCCCAGGATAATCAAGTTTCAGCTCACTCGTAAGAAAAAAGGGCATGTGACACATTACTTAGCACAGCAAACTCATGTACTCAAACATGGTGCATTGTTCATGTTGAATCCAATGTGTGAACGTCCCGCTATTAGAGCCTTTTTTGATGAGCTAGAGATGTCATATTGGGAGCATGGACAGAAAGTACCATCCCTGCTTGACCGGGAAAATGGAATGGGTTTTGGAATGGCATTCCGTGTTTGTGTTGTACCCCGTCAAATTAATGCAGAAACAGGGTCATTAGTGCTCACAGAGAGAGAGAGAAAATGGGATGCACAATGCTTCCATGACAACAACAAATTGCTAGAGAACTTCATCAGTGACAAAATGTGCAGTGCTATGGCGGAAGAGATGTATGAATCATTTCATAGCATGTATGAATGTCACAAGACAATACAAGAAGTAAATGCAGTATAACAAAATAAATGCACTACATCAATTATAAATGGCATTTCTTCCGCAATCATTACAACACATGTGAATTGTCAGCCGATATATTAAACTCTCTCTTCCCCTGTCTGTCTCTCAACTGTCTGTCGTCTCTCTGGGTGGGCCAACATTTTCCAGTACCTCTCAAGCTTCAATTCTTCTTCACAAACACGTAGTGACTACCGCTTTTACCGCAGTTAGCCCAAGCATTAATTGTTTCTCTTTCAAGCCATAAGAAAGGACCTACTTTCAATACACACCCTTTCAATATTACCTATGCACAGTATACAATGTTGTTCAAAACCATCACCAGACCTTAGGCCAGTAGGTCTACATCCAGTAATCTGTAAACCCATTGCATCCTTTGGTACCATGGGATCAAAGTGTTGTGGCATATTATTTGCCGAAACTCTGGCCACGCTTCCCATCTCAGCTTCCCAGCTTCCTACAGTTACCCTTTTTCCAATACTCTTACCAGAAGGGCAATTGGTGATAGTATGCCCAATATTATGACACCACTTACAAGAACGAGCCCTAGTCTTTGTCACAGCTTTCTCCACACAATTTCTCTTGCGTTTCGTAGATGAAGCACCTTCAGTGCGCTGAAGGAGAGGTGCATGCACAGTTTGGCTGTCTAAACCATCAGTGGACGCCATGTTGGGTTGTGAGACACCCAAGTAATCAGCAGATGCAGCAATAATTGCAGTAGCTGACTTGTGCTGTATGTTGCTTCTCAAGAATTTCAAGACAACCATAGCTTTCTCGAACTTTTCTTCATTCTTCAATACCTACATAATATATAAGTTGTATTTAAAAGTGCAACAAAGTTAGTATAGATGAGAAACATAGGACACAAGTGCATGTAAGCACATGTACTTACCAAGATCAGAAATCATGCTCTTGACTACGTCTGCGGCTTCAGGTGTCATAGAAACCATACTTGAAAGTAACCAATACACAGCTTCATTACTTGGACTCATAGTCATTCCACTCATTGCCACTTGCACCTTTCCATCCTGATCAATCAGTACCACATTCCAGAAGCAAAAGTTAGAAGTATTAATGCCACTTCTGCTATCATCCAAAAATATTAGCCTTCCATGATTACGGAGGCGAGTCCTCATACGTCCTGTTTGCCATACTGTCCCAGAGAAGCGCTTCTCTGTGTCTGTGGTAATTCGGTAGTCATAGCCAGGGATTTGGCTTTTCAAACCTGTATGAACAAGCCGTAGATTATCAACACTTTGTTGCCCACCAGCTGTGACCTCAGCAGCCAAGTCCGTGGAGTATAGGTAATCTAGTATTTGCCCATAGTTCTCATCTGATGGGTGCTGCTCATATCCTTTGATTGGTAACTTCATCATGAGGCGGTAGCGAATGTTTGTTGCCTCTTTAAGTGAAGTATTTGTCAAACCTTGTTCTATAAGCCAATTTTGTACATCTCTTGTACTGTACCGCCCAGAAGATACTTCCTTTTGTAGATGTGCAAGATGAAGATTGGAATATGTTTTGCCTCTACGCTGATTCACAGCAACATCAAGCAGTGGGTCTGCCCCCTTACAACCATTTGTATGTTCCAAGGATAGGGATACAATTTCAACAATTGAGTCGGAACGGACAACTGAGTTCCCATCATGTATGAATGGATGGTTGGCAACAACTTTAAAGTTACAGCCAATCTTGAATGATGTTCCTTTTCTCTCTGGTACTGGTACATTCCCCATGTTCTCCTCTCCCTCCTTCTTTTTTGCACTTCTTTTTGTGCCAAAGCATCTGCAATACCATCTGTAGTATATCTGCTTAAATGCTTCATTTTGACGTTTTCCTTTCCCAATCTCAAACCTGAGGCCATATTTCCGTTGGTTTGCATACATACATACAGATTCTTTATATGCTTCAGGAGTCTCAAATCTCTGACCCAAATGCAATTCAACACCACTGTCATATTCTACATCAACAATACCATCATCATCCATACCGGCAATGACAAGATCTTTAGAATGTGGGAGTTCAGCCTTTGGTGGTGGTGGTGGCGGAGTTGGTGGTGGCTTTTGTGGTAGTGGTGGCTGTGGAGGTGGTTGTAGAAGAATATTTTGATGCGGATTTTGTGCTGTTGGCATGCATGCCATCATTGATGCCATCATTGGCCACATGGTGTTGTCATTGGTGTTAGGTTGAATGACACCAGGGTAATATGGTGTTAGATGAGGAAAAAATTGACGGGGAATTACAGAAGGTTGTGTAGGATTTGCTCCTCTGGAGGCAGCACTCAATGTGTATGCCACCTGCTGATGATTCTCGGCCGGGGGTGGTTGTTTCGACATCACAGTGAGGTTGGTAAAAATAATACTTGTGTAATGTCATCAGCTTGGCGGTGGGTGGGCCAGCACCAGCAAGCAGTGAGCATTGGCAAACTGTGGCCTGAGAATTTCTAAGACATTGTACGAGGATTTTGTACCACAACTCTACGTAGGAACTTCAAGCTATTTTAGCCGTCTCGATTAGGTTGGTGCCACGTCACAGATAGCAAGATGTGACATGATCGGAGTGGTGATCTGATATTTTGCGATCAGAGCGTAGCCAATAAAACCTCGCTAGCCGCTCGAGACGTGCTCTCCATCGTCAACGAGCTACACAAACAATTCCTCAAAGCATTGTATCCTATCCCGAGATGAAAACACCAACGAGAGATCTGGTCCGTGTCCCATCTACGCGCCAAGAGAAGGTACAGTCGTGGCTGCCTCCCTATCACCAGCGAGAGGAGGGCGACGCCGATGGCACAAAAAGTGATGCCTTGAGAAATCTTGCACAGCTTCTCGCCGAACAATTATCATCCTCTTCTAAAGCTCCTCTCAAAGTAGATGATGTTTATTCTATTCTAAGTCAGCTGCAGTCTCATGCACTGCAAAAGTTGAAGAAGTATTGTGTCGACATTAAGATTTTGGCAACGCAGCAGCACTTTGCGAATCTCTCTTCTGATGATGATGTGTTTGCCTCCTGGGGCGATACCGTTGCCGCACGATCAAAAATGGCAATACAAAGAAGTCTCTTATTGTCCTCACGCTTAGAGAATATCTCTTCCACCCTGAATGTCGACAAATTATCATCGGAGTTGTGTTGTGCATTAAATGCAACGACTGCACGTGTGATTTTCAAGGGGAAACACATATCATCATCGTCATCTGGTGGTGAGGGGAACAACCTCCGTAAAATTGTCTCTTCAAACGATGGCAAGGATGAACAAAAGAAGAATGAACTCTTGTGTATTGTATCTGGGCATGGATATGTACCACCAGCTCCAGCCGCCGCCTCATCAGTAGAGGGGTCGGCAACTGATACGACGGCTCGTACAGACAAGGAGATAATCGATTCTATCCGCTCATCTGCTTCTCGGATTGCTTACAACCAGTCTGGGTTTGAGATAACAGATCAGAATGGGAATCTGGTACCAATGTCTCAAACAGACTCTATTTCACTGCTGACTGCATTGGGTCTACACCGCATCGGAAGATCAAAGATGGAAAAGTGCAGAGAATCAAATGATGATGAAGGAGACAAGAGGAACTCATTGGCGTCTGCACTTGTGTTCTTGCTTGAAGCCGATGCCGAATGGCAATGTTCGTCTACTCTCGACATTTGGAAGACTAAGGTTGACAACTACGGTCTCCTGCAATTGGATATTGCTTGGAATTATCTGCTTCTAGGATCTCTTGAAAACCTCACTGATGCGACACGCAGACTGGAGATAGCTGAAACAGTTTTGCGGAAGCAAGTACACAGCAACTTTGTGACACTTGCATTAGTGAATGCAGAGTCAAACAACCCGATACCACCCCTCTGCACTATCTTTGTGAGACTGTTTCTATTGCAAGGTGTGGCTAATAAGATGCGAAACTGCAATGATACAGCGGCAGAAAGACTTACATGGGCGAGAGTACTTTGTCAGCAATTACGAGCATCTTGTCCACCAGATAGAGTAGAAATTTTATGTGGAGCCTATTGTGTTGAGCCTTCTACTGCCATTTCTGCATTGCGCAAGTTCAATGGAGATCCAGACGCTGCTGGAAACTTCATTGCAAGTTTACGTGATGATGAGGCTCGGTCAGCTAAGAGAAGAAAGCGCCAACACAAGTTGGGAAAATGTGCTAACAACAGTGACTTCGTGAACTTGGATCTCGTGCAGACACTGAGCGACTTGCTTGGATTTGGAGGTGTTAATAATAACACCAATGATGGACAGGATGATCAAACTACAAGCAATTTGATCTGCTCAGGTGTACTCCGCTTGACAAATAATGACATTGAAAAATCTCTCGCGTTGTACAATGAGATTGGCGCTCAAGGAGTGCTGCAGCGTGCTGCACAGTTGGACAAGGACACAGGCATTCGCCGTGCGAGTATTCGAGATAAATTTGAAGTGAGTGATGTTGATGTGGCAAGTCTTGTGAGCATGGGAGTCGAAGAAGAAAGAGGAAGAAATGCGCTGCGAGCTACGGGTAATGTTGATAGCGCTCTTCTTTGGCTGCTCAAAGACGACGATAATAAAACCAGGGCAAATGGCAGCAGTGAAGTTGAACGCTCGTCATCCGGTGAGAGCAAAGCAGACTCGGAAGGCTCTTCAGCCAATGGGGCCGATGAGACCAATGATTGTTGTGCCGAAGATGCATATGACTTTCTAGAGCGAGAGCTCGGGCATGCGTTAAGCAATGATTCCAAAGAAACGCTTGAGAAAGAGTGGCTTGGAGTAGATTTGAAGGAGGAATGGGAAATGATTGAGGAGTACAAATGAAATGACTTGTTCTTCAGCCTAGATATCCCTCCTTCTGTGTAACTAATATGTAGCTAATAGTTACACGTTAAAGGTCTAATCCTTCAAAGATACAAACTCGATCCAGGTCAAGACTGTAGAAGAGCTCTTCAAATGCCTCTCCCAAATATTGGAACCTTTCGGGATCAGGATCATAGTCTAAGCTGGCAAGGATTGCATCAGAAATGCCACAATTGACGAAAGATCGAAGGTCACCCCTAACATCACTAGCGCCCGACGCTTTGAGCTTTGCTTTGTACTTGGCAATGTGTTCATTACTATCCGGATGAAATGTATCGTACAAAAATTGACTGAACACAGTTCCTACCGCCACCTGATTTGAGCAGTCTGCTATCAAAGTCGTCCAATATTGAAGCAAAAAGAAGACGTGTTTGCGCTTCATGTATTTGCCACGGGATGGGAAACGGATCTTTCGGGTCAATTTTAAGAGGTTTGTGCAGATCCAGGCCTTGGTGCTGACGCCCTTCCTCTAGCATTTTGTCTGTGACTTTGAAATCATAATGACAGTATCGTCTGTAGGACAATGATACCTCAGCAGGGTCGATCGTGGCGAGACTCGCTTGCTTGTTTGTCGTGTACGTTCAATTTTTGCATGCGAGTAAGTTGGTTTCTTCGCTGGCTTTTCGCCAGCTGCCCTATCCTGAGCGTACATTGCCATTTCATTTGTTGCGCCATACTTAAATGTAGTCTATATAACAAACTTCCCTTGCTGAGACTTGTCCCATCCGTTCCAGATACACTTGGTTTTCTCGAAATAGCGGTCGATGTCAGCGAGTAGAGGCAAATCATCGTCAACTAATTCGTGGATCAATAGATCATGAAGTTCTTTCGACATCATTGGATACGCCTTTTCAAAATCCGCGTCATCAGACTTTTCGGTTACTCTTTTTCGTATCAGTAATGAATTTGAGGAGGCTCTTTCTTTTGGTGTGACAGGGTATTTCTGATTCCAGGTGCTCTCCAGCTTGCGACATGAACCTATCAAACGAATTCTTGGCAACATCTCTAATTCTGAAGATGTCACCATCACCTTGCAGCTCAAAGATAGACATAAGCATAGTATGTACCGCGAATATCAGAGCAAATGATGGCTTTGGCTTGAAGAAACTTCCTTTTCGAATTAAACTGACATGAGGTAACAGCAGCTTTTCCATTGGGAGTTCGCCACCATCAAATCTCTATTTGCACTGAGTAATGTGCATCATCATTGAAATAAGAGTAGCATCAAGGTCACCTCGAATGGATGATGCTGGATTTAATGAATCTTTCCAAACGTTACTGTTCCAAATACGTGCAAGTAATTTGGTGAACTCGTCACTTTCTTTTTCGGAGGCTTCAACACTTGATCCAAACCCATCTAGAATCTTCATTGTATTTAGTATTGAATTGTCGCCATTGATAGACGTCCATAACTGATCTTGACGATCCTCACGCAACCATGCTGGGCTGCATTCCAACAATGGATCAATACTTTCACTCAGGAGGCCAGCGACGCATCTCATCTCAGCTTTAGTACCTGCGTTCTTCACGACCTCTCGCATAGTTATATATGAGCGAGCCAATGGACTTTGTTTGCGTTGGGCATCTTCCATCTTTGGATGCTATTTGCAATGCCAGTGATCTCTTTCATTCTGCACCGAAAGACAGCTTCAACTATATCAGCCAAGAAGGCAAAGGCGAAGCATCCTTCCACTTTCTAGCATGAGGGGATTGTCCTCGAACAGAATCTGATAACATATTTACGGATCGACTCAAAAAAGCAGCAAACCAAGACCCGGTAAGGCGAGTCCTTCAACGCAGGACATTTCTACATACAATTCATTCTCCAACTCTTGAATATTCCGAATGATTGAATTTGCCAAAGATTCCCTGAAACATAATTTCGACAGGAACGTGATCGGAAGGCATAGTCTCCCTCAGCTTTCCATACGCATAGTTTCCTTCAAGTTTTTCAGCAATTTGTTGTACTCGTGGGGCATGGTATGCCATGGTATCAAAGAGTAATAGACACTTGGCACTGTCAGGAAAGTACATCAGATCATCATATGGTATTCTTTTGCCTGGGGCTCTGGACGATCAGGTGCGATGTCCTCATCCTCCCCTTCGCTGTCACTATCACCTCCCTCGTCGTCTCCCAACATGAGAGTGCATCGAACCGGTTACAAAAATGATCCGTAGAGTTGTTATCGTCCTCATCATCATCTTTCTTGCTGTTGCTTTGTTCGGGTTGGCTGACAATGTTTGCACTGCCTGAATACCTGCAGACAATAATTTAACACCAATAAAAAGTAAGAATGGCCTTCATCACCACCATCCACCAGATTTTGAGAATATTTCTTCCGTACACTGATGGCCAATCTCAAATTTCGTAACATGCTGTCGTCCACAGATACATCGTTGTCTTGATATAGTCCTGCCGCATCTACAAAAGATTTGACAAAGTTCAAGTTAAATGTGTTTGCAGGAATCAAATTGGAAAGCTGTTCTTTGAAACGGGCAGTGGCTGCTTTGTAGACATGGTAGATTGATTGGGAAGGGCGATCGTCGTCATTTTTTTGTGCGTTCGTCTCTGATGTCGCGAATGGATTTTGCGGATGCTTTTGATGCACCTGATGTTGCTTTAGCTTTCCTCTTGCCACCGCTATTGGAGGCTGAATGTTTCTTTTTATGCTGACCGCGTCTTTTCCCCCATGATGAATATTATCAAACGCGTAGGCGCAAGGATTTGCAAGCATCCTACAACTCTAGCACGGCCAACGGCCACCACTTCTTGCTGGTCACCAACAATTTTGGTTGGTGATGTTGTCGACTGTCGACTCCCGATTCCGTGTCTCGTGACTGGGCGCATCCGGAGATAATTGCATATATATATATGTGTGTGGGCTCAAAACGAGAAATGTGCGTCTAAAATGATCTTTGTGCGTCTAAAAGGATCCTAAAGGCCATTTAATAGGATCATTTTAGTGCCGATGTCCTCAGCTTGCACATAGAGCACCACCCAAAGAGAAACCAGCAAAAATTGATTCTCCGGTTCTTTCTGGCTAGGGGTAAAGCTGCGACATGGGATTCTACTTAGGAATTAGTACATGACCAAGATTTTTGGCCCCCTCAGCACTCTCAAAAATTGGCACCGTTCACATTCTCGTCATACTCCCTTGACATTCATGTTGGCCATTAAATTCTGTCCAGAGATCTCACGACGAGTGCAACAATAATTTAATGGCTACGATCAACCATAGTAGCATGTATCATCAGCGGCGAGAACGACAATTACGGAGGAGGAACAGGATGATTGATCCCAGTCCACTGAACCAGGAGTACCAGGCTGAACTTGTAGAAGAAGTAGTAGAAGAAGACGACAAAGCAGACATCTTTCTGAATATGATGGAGAAGTCTAACGGCCTTCTTTGATACCATCAGCATGTCCGACAGTGTCACGCCCAACCCTTTTGGTATCGGCAACAAAGTGTAAAGGTCAACCCTTCCATCTATTTGACCACGTCTGATTCGGACTTAAAGGATACAAGAGATGCCTCTTCGACCATGAAGTCTCCCCACATGCTCGGTCTTGTGTTGGACGCTGAACGTCAAGCCGCCTCTCCAATAAGATAGTAGCGGCAAATCAATTCCTGACTCTCCGGCAATCAGCGTCGAATCAATCAAAATGCTGGACTCTGATTTTGAAGAGATTTCGCTGAGCTCAGCTGAGACACGAAGATGATGAGATTTCGCTGGGCTCAGCTGAGCATGAAGATGATGAGATTGATGCTGAACGTCTAGGTGCTGTCCCGAAACAAGATGAGGCTAACCGAGAACTCGCAGTGTTGGAGGAGAAACAGAATGCATCTCCGGCATCCACAGTCAAATCCAACGTTACAGTCGACATTAGTGATCAAGCTCTTTTTGACACGGATAGTGACGAGATTGAGGACATGGAGGAACTACATAGACACATCGATGATGTTTCGACCCTTACTGAGGAGACGTACTCTCCAATTCTTTCCAACGAACAGAAACCTTTCTTCACGCCGTATTCTTCGCAACCATTCTCTTTCGCTGAAATGCAATTTGATGCAATGCAAAAGCAGGATGAACTTGCTACAAACCGGACGCCGTTTCAATGTCATCAGAAGTTGTGTACATGCAGCGGTTGGAAGAAATTGCTGCTCAAAGGAGTATCATTGCACAGATTGCTATCAAGTTTGAAGATGTAATTATGGCAGTATGTGGCCAGGAGGAAGAAGTGTTGTATGTTGTGTGTGGAGGAAGACGAGGAGGAGGAAGAAATAGAAGAAATAGGGACCGACCAATAAATCTGGTATTTCGAAGCCAGCGTTGGTATGCGTGCCTGAAGCAAACGATGATGTGCATGAGACAGCAATCCATGAAAAAGCCATTGAGGAGAACGAGGAGACTGCACTGGGGATGGCTGGACTGCTCAAGACGATTCAGATCTCAACAGTTGGCAAGCTAACATCAAGAGATCGGGTGTTAGTTCCTCTCTACGAAAGGGCTGTTCTTCATCTTGTAGGTCTTGAGAATCAAGTCATGAGGAAGTCTAGAGCAATCGAGATCGGGAAAAGAACCCTTGCATCTTGTACTCGGTCAGATGACAAACTTGATGTGGTGACAAATATAGCATTTCTGGAAGTTGAACTGAAGGAGACCAGAAGGAAAGTTGTTCAGAGTAGAGGGTCTTTACAACGTCTTTATGAAGCCTTCTCACTGAAGACACAGAAAGCTATTGACGATCTCCAAATGGATGGTTTTCGTTAATCAATCACATAGACTTATGAAGCTTGGACAGTGTTTGCCCAAACAGAAGTGCTGAGTGGTAACAAGCAATCTGATACAAGATTGCTCCAATTGTAAAGATAGAGATAGACTTATTTTACTTGTTACCATAAGTATCATAGCTTTTAAGAGGACTCCTTCATTGGTTGTAACTGCCTTACTGCATGCATTGAAGGAGTCCCGTTTGTGACATTTTGTGCCATCACCATCACCATCACCACAACCACCACAACCATGGCAGGGCGGCATCAAAGTCCTCCCCACTAAGTAGCAATCATGTCCAACACTCATAACGACAAAAAGAGAAAGAGGTCACGCTCAGATGATCAGCTTGCTCCAGCGGTAGGACCTCATGTCATCCAATGGTTAGGCAAGCGAAAAAAGAAGGTCCCCGATGCATTATCGGCCGATAAAAACAACCACATGCAAATGGAGCAGATTCTTCGCTTGCTGGCACTAAAAGAGAGAGAGCGACGAGCGCTTGTACGATATGTTGAGAAGCGCATAGACGAGGAGAAGAATGGTGGACCAAAGAAGGTTGAATTACAAGATAGCGATGGAGAATATGACGTGAACAAAAGCGCAGCTGCAGCATCGCATCATCACAAACAGCAAGAGCTATGGCCTACGAGTGTTACTTTTTCCAACAATTATGACTGGGAGTCGTCAGTGCCAGCGGACACTAAAGAGAAATATTATCCCTCGAACAAGATACGACAACGTGCCAATCGTTTTAGCCGCAATGTCTACTTTAAGCGGATTACCGACAAAGATCATCCAGCGTATGGAGAGTTCGGACTTTATTGTGCCCTTGCTCACGCTAAACCTGGTCAGTGGTTACTTGACTATGTAGGGCGTGTCACTCTTGGAGAAGATCAGAACAAAAAATCCGATTATGTTAGTGACTTTGGAGAGCACAGCGAATTGGCTTGTGATGCCAATGTTTTGGGCAACGAAGCACGCTTCCTCAATGACTTTAGAAACACAGGAAAATATCCAAACGTGGAGTTTAAACTTTAGACGAGATAGAAATGGTGAATTTAGACAAGGAGTATACGTGAAGCAAGTGAAAGAAGCAAAGGAAAAGGGCTTTGATGGGATTAAGCAAGATGAGGAGTTACTTGTTAGCTACGGCAAGAGTTATTGGAAAAGTAGAGTGGATGGGGGAGACTTGACCGAGTTTGTCTGGCGTTTACCAAATCAACCAATGCCACCGGGAGGAAAACCAAACTGATGGATGATCTCATGACAAATATCATCCAGCGTAGGCCATCTAGACAACGAAGAAGACACCTCCAGCCTCACACACTGTTACAAGGACGTTCAACTTCTTGTCTCTGTGTTGCTGCTCTTAGTAAAAATTTGACTCTTAGGTCCGTGTGTTCGGGATTGAGAAGGCAAAGTAAACTTCTTTGTTCCGGGAATTCTCCTCAGTTGTTTGGGAGCATGACCGTATCTCAAAACGAAGCATTCATTGCACAAGGCACTTTCGTTCGGACAATTTATCTTCACAGGCACGTCTGGATGATTGGTGCTGTTGCTGCAAAACTTAACGTGATAAGGACAAAAATGCAACTCTTTTCCATCGCAAATGATGATCTTGTTGTGGCAGCGATACTTTTTGTTCCTGTATCCCAATCCAATCCAGATACAATCTTTGGGTGGGATTTTGTCTCTGGGATAGGTGAAATCGATGAGCTTGCCGTGTCTCTCTCGGAATGCTTCAGAGTGACGAGTATCTTCTTGGTTCTTGACAGCGTTGAAGTAATGCAAATCCGCAGAGGTGTCACTTAACAAATGTCGAAGAGCTCCATCATAGTCTTCGCTATCAAGCTTCTTCTTGATGCTGTCCAGCCGACTTCTCTCAGCTTGAAGTGAATGCTGAATTTCCTGAAGTGGGGATGATAGGTGATCATTTTCGTCGCCTGCTAATAGTTTCTCTGCGGAGAAATGGTGGTAATATGTGTTTTTTGAACCACTTCAGCTTCATTGCTCTCGCTCCTACGATATAAAGACAGTCTTTTGGATCAAGCAAACAGCTTGAGATGTTGAATACCGTAGATGATATTAATGCTGTCGATGATCAAGGCATGCCCAGGCTTTTTCCAGAGAAGAGCCTATGAAAAGTGAGAGAATAGCCAGCTCTTTAGAAAAGAGCCTGCGAAAAGTGAGAGAACAGCCAGCTCTTAAGGGAAGAGCCTGCGAAAAGTGTCAGGAACTTCCACAGAAGAATTTTTGTGAAAATTTTAAACCAAGCCTCCTATTTCAGTGAAATCGGGAAGGAATCCTATAAGCTCTGTACGCAAGTGGGAAAGTAGAGACAACTCCGGCCACAATTGTTCAACCAAGTGAGAGGGAAGTTCCAAATAGAGACAACTTAGTTCAAAACGCCGTCTTAGTGGAAGCCAGCATCGCCAAGACACAGCCCAACAAAATAATAATGAACGAATCCACCACTGCCTTGGAAGGCCTGCCGGTCATGAGCAGGGAGGAATTACTCAAGGTCGCTCTCGAAAATGGTGGATACAGCACACCTTCCCTAAATGACACGCTCTATCTCCACTACAAGGGATATCGCCGAATCGAAAACCTCGATGAATACAATGGTCTCAAATCGTTGTGGCTGCACTCCAATGGATTTGAGAGGATTGAGAATCTAGACCATCTGAAGGAGTTGAGGTGCCTTTTTCTTCAAAGAAATGCCTTTACTTGCATTGAAAATCTATCCAGTCTCGATTCTCTTGTGCAGTTGGACATCAGCGAAAACAACATTCGCGTAGTCGAAGGTTTGGACCACCTATCCAACTTGACCACGCTGAATTTGTCCAAGAATGTATTGGAGGATGCGGCAAGTATCCAGCATCTTGTAGAGTGCAAGAACTTGTCGGCCGTAGACTTGAGCCACAACAAACTTGCTGGAAGGGATGTTGTAGCGTGCATTGCAGGCATTGAAAAGCTGACATCGCTCAACATGTCTGGCAATCCGGTCTGTAGCAAAATGGCGTACTTTCGAAAGAAAATGATTGTTGCCAATAAATCTCTGCGATATTTGGATCGACCCATATTCGACAATGAGAGAGCCACTGCGGAAGAATGGGCGCGGGCGGGCCCAGGGGCCGAACAAGAGCTAAAGGCAAAGCTGCTTGCAAAGAAGCAGGACAAAGAGAGGAACGCGATGCAGGAGTTTCGACAGTGGCAGGAGAGTGTTAGGACTGCCACTGTCAACAACAATACCGAGGTTGAGGACGCTGTCGTACTGAGAGATACGATGGAGGCTCTGATTACAGCTGTGGAAGTTAAGAGTCTTCTCCTCAAAACTGACACTGTTGTGAATGAGGAAAAACAAGTAGTAGAAGTCGAACTCGCGGAATCTAAGACCGTCGAAAAGGAGAAGGAAAATGTTGAGCCCCAAGATGATTTCGTTGCTCAGAAAGTGAAAAGCCTTTCTTTGTATTTGAACTCCGAAGGACAAAGGAAGACCTTGGAGGAGCTCCTCGTTGACTCGTCGAAGGTACCAGCAGTGGTATTGCCGCCTGATGCCTTATCGTTCGATGTCGTTTCCTCAGACGACGATGAAGAAGAGACAGACTCGATGTCTACCTCTTCTTAACATTGAAATATATACATAGCGAAGGCTTCACCGGTACAATCGTTGCCAACATATCGTATGCAACGCTGTGAATATGGCAATCAACAGCTAGAGGGCCTATTGCCTTCGGATACGACATTGTGGAAGATTGGCGATGCTGAGCCTCGTAGGTGATATAAGATAAGGGAAGTTGAACGAAGATACCTAACACTAACAAGTGTTTTCTTATTTCACAATTGAAAGGCATTTCTTCATTTTTGGTTATTGATTTCACTATCAATTTTATCTTTTATCTAGTCATACATTTCTCAAAATCAAAACAATAATCTGTGACCTCATGTCATACAACTCGTGCTCAGGAAAAACTTATTCTAGCATAGTCCGTTGCCATGAGAGCCAAAGGTGCCATTATGATAGAATAGATCAAAGCTGGGCCACCACTGTACTGTTGTTTTTCTGTCGCAGCTCCAACTCGCCTCTCTCCGTTACTGACAGCCTTGCATAGATGAACCAGGCTGATTCCCTGCATACCCCAAGCCAAAAGTAACCAAGTGTGCAAGAACGTGTTGACACCTCCAAGTGTCATGTCAGTGTACTGGACTAAAATTGGATACACTGGAAGCAATGGTGCATTAGAGATGAACCCGATGTAGTACATCGCCCGGTACATTGGGCTGACCAATTCAATGGATGTTTCCTTTCCCACAGCAACCTTCTTGCTATTCTGTTGTGGCCACTTTCGAATGCCTAGCGCTGCAAGGCAGTAAAATGTCGTCGGGAACTGCGTGCAACCAGCAATAAAGATGTCACACGCAGGCCTCTTGAATGAAATATAACCCAATCCACAAGTCAATGACATGTAACACCCATAGGCAGGCCAAAACCACCACGGTCCCATGTGCATAGCCCCAGATACACCAAAGTGTCGTTGAACTTCACGCCCTATCAATCCCATGTAGCAACTAGCAAATGACACATTGCCCACGCAGACAAACCAAAACATACGAAAGCGAGATGTATTAAGTGATTCGACTGATAGGAAATGTTGATGTGCCCATGCTCCTGCCAAGGTTGAGATGGCATAACAGATCAATAAGGATGCACTGTACAATCGTAAGCGAAGCGAGCGTTGATTCTTTTGGTCATTATCGCTTCGTGCCAGAATACATTGAATTGCAAGGATGGACATAACAGTTGTGAGTAGGTAGTCCGTATTGTATGTCCAGGGGGTGTTATCAAATTTTGTATGTTCATCGTCGTAAACAAAGAAGGCTGGGATGTACGTCTTTGCTGCCGCGGATGTCAATCCAGGTAAGACGAATGGAAACCAAAGTGAGAACTCTAGGACAGATACACTCAGAAATGCTGCACTTAGAACGTATTTCAGAGTTGTCGTCCAAGATGCAGAATAATCATAGTTTGTTTCGCAATCCGAGACTTTGATTGGTGTGATGGTTTCGCTTGGTGAGCACATGATGTTGTTTTGTTTGTGTTTGTGGTTATAGCCAAGATAAAATAATGTAGCAGCCTTCAACTGATTTCCGAGAGCTGCAATACTACCGTCTTCGTCGGACCAATGTATATTATCTGCATCCGAGTTCATTGTGTAGATAATGGAATAACGACGATGCAATCGAGTTGAAAAGCAGAGATGTGTTAGAATAAGAGTAAGCTCAATGAAGCAGAGTGTTGTGTTGCTGCTCTCAAAAATCATGAGGTGATGTGCAACAGCGGCAGATAGGAGAGTCACGACCACAAGCAAACAACCAATCCCAAGGTATGGTAGGCAGTCCCATAACGTCGGGCGCGGGTTGGTCATCAAACAACTGCCGATGACGCTACGAGAACTCTGAAAGGGCCAATCGGTAGCCTTCAAACTAAAAGCCAATGCGCAAATTTCTCTTACCAAAGTGAAGCTGATGCTTGTAATGCGGAAACCTTCACCTCTCTACAGCTGTGAGTGGAACAATGATACCAACAGCCTCAATTTGAAAGTTGTTGAGTAAGAAGATTGTAGTGGTGGATCGTGGTGAGGGGAATGAAGATGAAGTCGAGCATCAAAATTGGGCCACGTCGACCCCAACGACACGGGTGGACAGATGCTCGAGAAAGCAACCCGCCAAAAGGAATGATGTCATCACTATCACGCCTCACGCCTCACTTTACCTCTAGATACATGGCAATACTCACGCGCAGCAAGCAGCAAGTTTGGTAGATAAACAGTAGAGACGCCTGGGCGTTGCTTATACTCAAGTAGTTAGGGAGCTTTGTGCAACAGTTATATCAGAGTCATTGGTTGCTGCTTGACGAGAGTGGTAGCTTGAGCTGATTGATCAACTGCATACAAACAAGACGTATCATGTGGTTCAACGCCCTATCCAAAAAGAAGGGGAGCAAGCAAGAAGATGAGTCATCGCCTGCTAACAAAAACGATCCTTTCAATGAACACAGAGACAATGGAAGCAGCCGAACAACTGCAGGAGTAAACGACAAGAAGCATGTGCCGCCAGCATCATTGCTCTCGTCAACAGCTGCAGCAATTCAATCACCAGGATTGCCTCAAATTCACTTTCTCTCCCGTCGTTCACCAATCTATTGTACAACAGCATGTGTGGCCACAAGTCAACCACTGGCTACGTCAATAGGGCTTCACATGCTGCGTGGACTAGGAGGAAACGCAGCCGATGCCAGTGTAGCTATTGCAGCTGCACTAGCAGTTTTGGAGCCGTGTAGTACAGGTTTAGGAGGAGACATGTTTGCACTACATTATGATGCAAACACTAGAAAAGTAAAATCCATCAATGGAAGTGGGAGATGCCCATCGAATTTGAATATAGATGTGGTCAAGAACTTTCACAAATCACAATTGGACTTTACAATGGGCATTCACTCAGTGACGGTTCCTGGTGCGGCACAAGGATGGGAAGACACAATCAACAAATTTGGGTCGGGGAAGCTAAGCCTTTTGGAAATTCTCGAGCCTGCCATTAAACTTGCAGAGGAGGGATTCCCAGTGAGCACATTAACAGCCTTGAGATGGAATCAACAAATGGATTGTATCACCAAGTGGTATACTCCCGAAGAGATTGACGGCGGCAAGGTTGAAATGAGTACCGATGGAAAGGGCACGGCTCCAAAACCGGGACAACTATTTCGCAATCCACACATGGCCAGTGTTCTAAGGAGTTTAGGAGAGTATGGCGCTCAAAAAGGCTTTTACAAAGCATTTCCTGGTCAATCAATAGTGGAGACTATTCGCAAGCATGGCGGTGTCATGACTGTGGAGGACTTGACTGATCACACATCAACATATCCCGAGCCGATAAAGGTTAGCTATCGTGGTATTGATGTTTGGGAGTGTCCACCGAATGGACAAGGGATTGCTGGTCTGATTGCAATAGAAGGACTGAATGCTTTAGAACAGAACAGAATTGTGACAACGTCATTATTGGATGACGAATCATGCCATCCTCAATTATCAGCTGATATGCTTCATGCGCAAATCGAGATGATGAGGATAGGATTTGGAGACGCAAGGGCGTTTGTGTGCGATCCTGATTTTGTGAAAGAGGACGATCAGGATGAAACTGCTAGTAAAAGCTCCACAGAATGGCTGTTAAATAAGGAGAGGATATCGAAACAAGCATTGGGTTTGTTTGATTCCGAGAAGGCTGTCGTTCAAGGCAAGCCTACACCATCCAGTTGTACGGTGAGCTTTCAAGTTGTTGACGAGCTTGGCAACGCAATGAGTTTCGTGAATAGTAACTATATGGGTTTTGGATCTGGCTTGACACCAACGAATTGTGGTTTCACTTTAGCAAAATCGTGGAGCTGGCTTCTCTTTGGAACCCAACCATCCTAACGCTCTTGCTCCACGAAAGCGACCGTATCACACGATCATTCCTGCGATGCTAACCCATTCGGATACTGGAGAGCTATACGCTTCTTTGAGCAATATGGGTGGATTTATGCAACCGCAAGGACACATGCAATTAGTCGTTCAGTTAGTCGCAAATGGTCTAGATCCGCAGGTAAGCTTATCGCATGCACACTGAAAAATAGTTTCCGTTTCCTGTGCCTAACAAACTTCATTATCATTATCATTAATGCAACAAAGACTGCTGTGGACGCACCGCGCTTTTGCATCCTTGACGGAAGTCAAAATGGCAAGATTTTCATCGAAACCGGATTCAATGAAGCTACTGTTGCAAAGCTAGCTAGATATGGACACAACATGGAGCCAAATGTTTCAGGGCACGAACGAGAGATATTCGGGAGAGCACAGATCATCACGAAAGACAGAGAAACTGGTATCCTTGCTGCCGGATCTGATGGTAGAGCTGACGGGTGTGCCTTGGGCTATTGATGTTGCTAGGTTGCTACAGTTGGTAATATAAGAGCTCCATCTCTAGATACCCTATAGTCCCACTATCATTACATTATCATGATCGTTAGGTTGCTTAGATCTATCTGCTCTAATCTTAAGTAAGAAATCAAAGGCGTCGATGCGACAGCCGATGCGACTTATACAGAAGTGGGGAATTTTTCACAAATCCGAAATGCCGGAAATGAGCTGTTCGCAGAATAAGCAGCAAGCAGCACAACAAACCATTTGACTGCTTCCCTTGGAGAAGGCAGAAGGTAGGGCTTGATCAAGTTGTTCTCCTAATTCCTATGCGATAAGCAAACTTCATCATCAGCCGACGTTATTAGACAATAGATGCAGCGGATGGCGGGCAAGTTCACACAACACGTGTTCAACCTCGGCTTCTCCTCGGGGAGAGCCATCCACAATCTTCTCCTCGATGCCAGATCCTCCTCGGCACACTGGCCCTCCCTCTCAGAAGTTTGCAGCATAGCAAACGTTGATATTTCGTCAGACCAATTACCATCAATTCAATCAGTTTTCACCTACGTGGTAACATTTCTGTCTCAGCTCCCTAATCGATACAGAATATGGTGGTGGAATCTCTTGCAGTCAGATCCACTCCACGTGCTTGTTGAGAACGTTACTAATTGTTGCGTGCATCGCATTGGTTGTCCTCCAAAGACGAGCAGATTGGAGATTCAGTCAAGAAAGAAAGAAGGGAGCACCTACTGATAAGGATATTGAACATTTGCTAAAAGATTGGAAGGATAATGGACGAAAGCCATTAGTTAGTCGTAAGGAGGGGACAATTACAGCGCGAAGTGGACGGGGGGAGAGCAAATATTTGGAAGTGGGAAGTGGATTAGTCGTGGATAAGATTGAGGGGTCAAGACTATTTCTTGATCTTGAATTATCCAAAGAGAAAAACAACTGCAAGTTACCTGAATCAGTACTCAACTTTGCCACGCTTGATTATATCGCCACGTCTTCTTCGCCTATCCTACGCAAGACTGCGTTGGATGCGTTAAAACATTATGGATGTGGGTCATGTGGCCCTCGTGGATTCTATGGTACTATTGATGCGCACTTGGAAGCTGAAGAAGCCGTGTCCAACTTTTTGGGAACAGAGGGAGCTATTCTATATTCAGATGGAGCTAGTGCCTCTACGTCTACGTTGGCAGCATTTGCCAAAAGAGGAGACTTGTTGATTGTTGATGAGGGGGTGAATGAAGCACTGCTTACGGGGATAAATCTCAGCCGTGCCAACGTGCGATACTTTCGCCACAATGATATGAAAGACTTGCGACGTATTTTGGAAAAGGTTCAACAACAAGACGTGTCGTTGAAGCGAAAGGCCACAGATCAGCGGCGGTTTTTGGTGGTAGAGGGAATGTATCGAAACTGGGGTACTCTTGCTCCTCTGAAAGAAATAGTGGCATTGAAAGAAGAGTTTCATTATCGATTGATTGTTGATGATTCTCATGGCATTGGTACATTAGGAAAGAGTGGTAGGGGATCGTTGGAACATGCAGGCTTGAAACCAATGGTACATTGTGAAATCTTGACGTTCAGTTTGGAGAATGCTTTGGGAAGTATTGGGGGAATGACGGTGGGGAGCGAAGAAGTGGTTGATCATCAAAGATTGAGTGGAGCTGGATATTGTTTCAGTGCAAGCGCCCCTCCGTTTTTGAGCAAGGTTTGTGTGCAATCAGTGAAGAGGCTACAAGGAAGTTTGGACGAGGGAGAAGATGAGGCATCCAATTTTGATGATATGAAAGTCGCCGAGCTGAAAGAAGAATTGAAAAAGAGGGGACTGAAAACAGCAGGCAAGAAGGCCGAGCTTCAAAGTCGTCTCAGAGAACATGACTCAGAGCCTGCTGCTGGTTCAGAATTGGCAGGGCCTGCTCTCCTCGATCGTCTACGTGAAAACATATCTCATCTCTATTCTACACTGACAAACTCTTCACATCCATACGCACTCAAGCTGCGCAACCGTCTATCAATCACCTCTGACCCGCTCTCTCCTCTTCTGTATCTTCGTCTCGCTGACCAGGAAGCCACTGGACGGACAAGATCAGAGCAAACATTGATAATGGATCAAATAGCACATCACTGCTTAGTCAATGGAACTGTCGCAGTAGTTTCCACGGGCGGACACGTGAAGAAGTATTTGCAACTTGTTCCTGAGCCGAGTTTGAGGTTGGTTGCGAGTGCGAGTCATGACAAGGAAGATGTTGAGGTTCTTGTAAAAGCCTTAGGAGAAGCGGTAGAGAGTGTTCTGGTTCATAATGCTAGCCAGATGGAATAAAGTATAGATACTCTGATTGTTCACAGCTGCAACCGAGTGTGACAGTACTATTTCCCTTGTCGTGAGCTTCCTCTTCTCTGCGGCTTGTACTTATAGATATCGTTCAGCATTGGCTGTGTATAATGAAAAGTCTTCAAGTGCAGAGGCAGGAGAGGGCCAGGACAGTTGTCGATGGTGATGTCGGCGCCGCAAATGGCGAACTGAGAAGGAGGAAGGTTTGAGTCCACAAGGGTGTGGTTTGGGCTGGTACTCAATGTCGAAGGGCCGGAGAGGGGTTGCTTTGGCTGGGGAAGTACCTACTTACCAACTACCAAGACGTCTATGACACTCCCACAGCACAAGGTGATGCAAGGTCAAGCTGGTACAATATACAGATCCGGTGAACCTAAATTAATCCTGTACGATCACGCAAAGGAATTAGCATTGCACTCGGCTCTTCCTTCAAACTTAAATTGATACTCGAATCTTCATCACAATTTGATATCCACACTCTTTTCATTCAAGCTCAGACTTTCCCCCTTCCTCTGTCCCACAACATCAAGCCAGTCATGCTAGTTTGAGAAACTCTACACACAAGTCAACCTCCTTATCCTTACCCTTACATACGAGGATCATTGGCGTCGAAGGCTAGTGGCATATTTCGAGAGCTGCACAGGATTTAACTCCATTCTTGATTGATTCGTGAGACCAGAGAGTATCTTCTCTCCTAAGCGGGCTACCATTTTGAAGCCATTATCAACTAACACACACTTCCTGTAAACCCGCGCTGGTCGTTTCCACGCTCAGCAGTGAAATATGATAATCTTTCCACGGGAAATCCATCATAATGAATTCCTCTGCTCCCTCCACATCCAAGGAGAAATAGTCATATATGATGTGGCACATTCATTTTGCGGAATAAATCATGTGAGCTGATGGAAACAAATGATTTTGAGTCAGAAGCTGTGCTGCTCTATCATTGTTTTCAATTCCTTGTCAATAATCCCACCATGACCGCCTCTCCGTCAATATTTCTTGACGACGAAAGTTCACAATTTCTGCAGTGTTCTGGTCCAATAACAGCTCCGAGTAGCTGACATTTTCGTGTCTGACTAAGGCCCCACCAGTGGGTCAGAAATTTGGTTCGATACACAGCCCTGTCCAATTAAACTTTCGTTCCAGTGAGTACGTGCTTGACAAAAAAGTGGGATGGTTGGAGGCCAGGTCAATAAAGTAACCATTTGTTTTATTGTTGAGCAGAGAGCTAACAGCGATATCTTGCCCAAATTGTCCATACCACAAATCCTGGGGTTTGGCAATAGCGTCTATTCCCCCAGCAAACACAGGGATGTTCCTCCAGCCTGGCGTTGCTGTCTCTTCATCACCATCATCATTGTTGTTTGTCTCCACCAATGTCTGTGGTGATCCAGCATCTTTTACTTTTACAATATTATTATCACGTTCACCGCTCCTCAGACCGGTGAAGACTTTTCGGGAAGAGAAATAAAGATAGGCAGCAACAACAAGCTGTATCCCTGCTGTGAAAAAGAGAGCTTTCCAAGAACTTGCCAGCCTCCTTGTAATACCAAGACGACGGTCTAAATTATTAGAGGACGAAAGGTTGTTGGGATCCACATTCACATTCGAACCAGAGGAGTGTTGTGAAATTGAAGTCGGCGTTTGGGTGCTCCAAAGTCACTCATGGTATAGATAGTTGTAGAAATCCGTTTGAAGAAGTGTTTTGACTCCATAGATATGTGAATGACTGTGACTGACTTCATTTTGAAGTCTGGCCTCCGTTTATTTTCGGAGGAACCCAGCGCCGGACTACAGCCATCTGGCCTCTCATCAAAAAGACACGCGCGATGGGAATTATTGACACGAGGCACATCGTTGACGTCGTTCCTACCGCAGTTTGCAACGCATCCCTTTACCTTTGTGTTTGTCCGTGGCCATTATGAATTTTGCAGCTTTGCCATTGCCTATTGTAGGGGAGGAGAAGACAATTCCGTTCCTCCGGTAAGATCTGATGGGCACTGTCGACACACACATCATCGACAGCCATCACCAAATGTAATAAGTTGTTAAATCTTTCACACACTAACTCTATTTGCGTTGCATAATATTATGATTCTATTGCAGCAATCTAACGGAGATGCTAGAGAAAAATTCGCGACTCATCTCATTTATTCCGGGCGGTAAGTGACACAACTAATGTGTATGATGTACGTTGAAACGACAACTATCTAATAATAGTCTCGCAACAAACACACCGCCAGACAAATTCTCATCCCAAATCACCCCAGGCAAGATTGTTATTCATGATCGCAAGTTGGTTGAAGATGAAGTTCTTCCCATTTACTTTAATCATAAAAGTTTTGCATCGCTCCGGCGTCAACTAAGCTACTTCAGTTTTGTCCGTGTGGGCAAATCCTCTCGAGGAAAAGTTATCTATGCAAATGATGCAGTCTTTGAAATCGCTGACATTCTCAAGCTGAAACGTAGGAGTACTTCCTCAGAGAAAAAGGCCCAGGATCAACATCGTCAGCAGAAGGAGCACTATCATCAAGACAAGAAGAATCAACATCTGATGGCAACAACATCAGATGTCGTGTCCGCCGTAAACAGTGGTATGTTGAATGCCGCCAAGGCAAATGACAAGTTGGAATCTATGAAGAATTGCCTACCACCAGCCGTTACGTCGAGTTATTGCCGCACTTCAAGCACAACGCATTCATCCTTATCCGCCTCTTCAGATAATGAAGGAGCCACTAAAAAGGTTTCAAATTCCTACAACAACAAGAAGAAGAGATCGTCTTCTTTGCAGAAGTACAAGCTGCGTAGGAAAGATCGTGCAAGGTTGAAGAAAATGTTGCGTTATAATAGAATCGTCCCCTTCATCCACTTGCCATCCACGCCCAATTTGGTGGAGGTCGATACTAATGCTAGTTCTAGCAGAGGAGGAGGTGCAGGGACCAAGCGTGATTCAGGAACTGGCTTGGGCGATGCCGAGGTGAAGTGCAACAAGAAGAAAAGGAGCAACACAAACGAGGCAGCGATTAATGCTCTCTTGTCGTTGGGGGCACCGTAACACGATGGCGTAACAAAGACTGCCATGCATTTTTGTTACTTTCCCCGCAGTATGGTAGTCATGAAATACATTAACACTTCTTTATTCACTTAGTGTCATTGTGCAAATTCTCACATCCGAACGAGGTTGATTGAAGTAACAAGGAAAGACGTACGGCATTTTATCTTGAGACTTGTATGCACACATTATGCGTTTCTTTTCCAACTCCCTCTCAAATAGAGCAAATGTGCTTCTGTTTCGGTATGTTGTAGCAAACAACGCAACTTTGGCGTTTGTGCTACTACCAGAAGATAGAAACTTGCTGACAGTAGCTACAAGATCCGGGATACACTCTACTGTATACACCACATCTGCTGCAATGAGCACGTCCGCAGGATGGGAACAGCAGTCGTGTTCAGCATACTCACCCCATTCAAGGTTCCCTATGCTGACAGTGTCTGTGTCAATACCTCTATCTCCTAACCACTCGTTGTTAATGGATACATTGTAGATTAGGTTTTCTAATGTTGCGTCTGTATAATCTGTCATGTGAACCGACTTTGCGCCGACGGCAGCTGCAATGAAGCCTGTGAGACCAACACCGGCACCAATTTCAATGCACGATAAACCTCTTACACATTCTGGGTATTGCATTAAATACTCAGCAAGGCAGGCACCTGCTTCCCAAACTTTTGCAACACCTACATCATTGTGATGAGGATATATTCTTATGCGTAGCAGATCATGTTTCATTTGCCGCGACAGATCTCTGCATGGTACCTGATATGTAAGAAGACACGAATCGGCAGGATCTGGCAGCTTGGATATCTGCGACATGGAGAAGTGGCACACAAGGCTTGCTAAATTGTTATCTTCGAGTTCTTTGCCTTCCATCTCTAAACGTGTTGTGTATCTTTTCATAAGCTTTTGCACATACTTCTCTGATGGAAGGAACTCTATGCCGTCGCACTCAATTTTTATATCTGTATTGCTGAGATCTGGGCTTGCGTCTGGTGATGATGCTAGCAAATCTGCAAACCGTCCTTGTGATTGAATCGACCAAACATCAGTATTTGATGACTTTTCATCCTCAATGAAGGCATCGATGACTTTGTCGATCGGTGCTAGAGCATGCAAGTATTGCTGTGAAGTAAAGGTCATTGTTTCTTGGTCCTAAATAATAGCAGCGGCTGTCACTTCTTGGAGGCAGCCGCCATCGCATGGGCTACCGCAAGGTTGCGTGTGGTTTGATATTGTTAGGACGCGACGAGTAAGATGGGAAGGTATGGTGATGGGGACGGATCAGCAAAACTGGGACTCCTTGCAAAAGGAATTGGATAGCAATGTCCTCTTGGTTGGATGGATGATGGCAATGTTCGTTTTGTCCTTCGCTTGGTCATCGGTTGCTGTAATGTCATATGTATGAATAAAATTTAGCTTTAGAACTAGAACAACTTCTCTACTGAGAATGCAACATGCTGTAGTAGCTTTTTCTCTTGCTCTCCATCACACTCAACTGCTTGACATGCAGATGCTAACTTTTCTCCGTCAGCATCAATGCTCATCAAACCTCTTTGGAGATTGCTTAGTGTCAAGGTTGGTGAAGGCGACAACGCCAAGGAACTCAACTGGAAGAGAGCTGCCCTTGACAAACGCTTCATTCCCTCAGCCAAATCAGCAGCAGCAATCGGTATCTTTTTAGGCGAGTTGGTTGTTGACAGTAAGTGACAAGCTCGCTCGAGTGAATACTTCAAAATGGGCACAGCTGCTTTGAGCGCCTCATCCAAACGGTTGACATCAGCTTCTGTCGAATCAACACCGTCGTTGGCACCGCCATCATCGATGATCATTCCAATACCTCCACCAAGATCGGTACTGGATGATTCTACTTTGGACAACGCATCAGTTATTGCTTTGTTGACTGCCAGAGATACCACTTTCCACCATTGAGGAGAGACGTTCGTCGATTCATCTGCATTATCGCACAATGCCCATGTCGCTACTGCAAGACTGCTCACAATCTGGTTCTTCATCAAACATTCAATCAGAGAGAAAATAGCAGTCGAGTCCCATGCAGAAACGAGACTGCCAATCTCGGAAAGAATCGAGACTTCTCCGGCCATAAGCAGTTTATCATCATCAACTTTACCAGTTGCTTCACTGTCATATGCATCAGCATCACGAGCCACAGCAGCAAGTAGAACAGGCTTGAACCTCGCAATAGCGTCAGACAAGTCAGCAAGGATATCCTCTGTTTCATCCCTGCCATCTTCGGCAGGATGTTCATCTTCCATGTCATTGTCACCATCAGCACTAGCTTTCTGTTTCCAAGCCTTTTCTGCTAGAGAGATCATACGTGTATTCTCTCGAGACACTGGATGAAAGAGGGCGCGGGTAGCTAATCTCGTTCTCCACCAAACCTTTGGTTGTGACATGGAATTATCGACGTTGTCGTCAATACTTCTTATCGTTGAACCATAGGATTCTAACAACTCGTCAGAGATGATATGCTGTCGTATACTATCAGGATCCTCACTAGTGTCCCAAATTCGATTGATTAAGTCAGTTTCAGTAGAAGAAACATCTACATTGCTTCGTTTGTGATTCAGAAATACAGATTGAACCAACGAGGTTCCTGCAGGGAGACACTCCCTAGCAACTGTCTCTGGCCCTTCTGGCGACAAAGTGGCCATTGACCAAAGTGCTACAGCTACGAAGTCACCCCTGCTATTTCGTTGATCGATAGCAGCATAGGGAGCCCAATGCTCCCAGTAAGATTTGGGCCATTGATAGTCAGTATTTGTCAAATGAAATGATAGCCAATGTCCCAGATTGTCTCGAGCAGTAGTAGTCAGAGAAGGCATAAAATCTTCAAACATTCCCGATACGGCTAGAACAATAGCCTGAGGAATCAGTGACGGCTTGAGCTTTGTCAGCTCCAACAAAACGCGTGACAGATACACATGTTCATTCAGTGGCGATGACGATGGCATTCCCGAACCTTGTGGAGTGCATTGCACAATCAATGATATTAGCGTCTCAATAATCCCAAATTCAATCCCTTTAGACGAAGAGTCGTCACCAGAATCAGCCCCAAGAAAAAGATGTGAGATTGACCAAACCTGTTCTGCCACCTCCTTTGCATTGTTACGATCAGCTCCAGCATCGCTTACCATAGGACGGTGGCACATTAATACATCACGGATCGCATCGGCCAAAAAGAATCTGTCTCCCAACGAGTAAGATTTGGTGTATGATTCAAGATTTGGATTTGTTTCTTCAGCGTCTTCTTCATCTTCCTCATCGTCATCTCCTCCATCCGAAGGGGCATCAAAAATTGCTAATCGCCCAAAGACGATACCATCAAGAGAGCGACAAATGATTTCCACGGAATCATCCGCATTGTCTATTGACAGTAAATACGGAACGGACTTGCATCTATCTTCTCCCCCCCCCACTAGATCCAAAACTAATTGTTCGCCCGAGTATTCCATCGGCACCTTTTCCTGTTCTTCCATGCTAGATGATTGTGCGTCCATGGTTAGGGCCAACCAAGGAGAATCCCCCAACAAGGCAAAGCGAGTAGATGACGAGGATGAAACCAATTTCCTAACGGTACGAAGTAAGTCTTGCAGAGTGTCTGCACAAGGAGCAGGTTGATCACCGTCCTCCTCCTCCTCCTCTTCTTCATCCTCCTCCTCTTCTTCCATTTCACCAGCCAAATGAGCATCATCCAATTCCCCCTTCAGCAAAATATTAAGTGGCCCAGATCCTGGATCATAATCCGAAGAATAATTAGAAGTCTGCCCTACAACATTGCTCTCAATAACATCCACCAAATCCGAAATCGTATCAGAGCTCAAACCCTTTTCACCACCATCATTTGCATTATTCATCGCATATGGAAGAACCGACAGAATTAAAGACGCCAATACTCTCGATGCGCGTCCTAATGCACGCTTCTTCTCGTCATTACTATTGGCAGAAGCATGGGCAGCATTTGTTGCTGCCTGAGCGAGCATTTGTAGCAATCCCAGAAACGATTGATCCCCCCCATCTTCTGCTGCAACAATTCCAATCTTGGTTAGATAGGCAAGATATCTCAATAGAAACTTGGCTCGGTAATAGGCATCAATTTGATTTCCATTCCCACAACCACCAGTACGTTCGGCTAAACACCTTACATTATCCTTGTCATTCTCTCCAATAGTGATGCCATCATCTCCCTTAGCATGTGCACCAACACCACTTGCTACTCTACATTCCAAGGCCATATCCAAATCACGACCCAAACACCTCATTGCCAAGTCCACACATCGCCCAGCAAAGCCCGCATGAGTCTCCTTGGGTGCCTTAACATCTACCCCCAATGTTAATGCGGCATACGATGGAGTTTGGAGTGGTAAGCCATAGGCACATGATACAAGTAGTGTGGAAAGTGTCCCTGCTTGTTTTGTTGCATTGATTACTTTGACGTCATTTTCTTCTTTTGCCTCTCCGTCGTTTAGATTCATGGCTGCAATATCACCCCCTTCACTGGCCTCCTCCTCATTATTATCATCATTGTTCGCAGTAGTAGTAGTAGCAGACTCATCGTCCCCAAACTTGAGAAATAATTGAGCATTCTGAGGACCACACAATACCTCCACCAAATCTGACACATTCATTCCAATCGCCTTGACAACTGGTCTCATCATCACCACCGCTGCCTCACTATTATTATTCTCATCACCACCCATGGTAGCAGCAACCTCCGCAGCACCCCCTAAATCACCCATCTTCGCCACCATTGCCGTCAACTGCTTCATCATGGCATATTGCGGATCGACACTTTTCGTTTCAGTAGTGAATCGATTGGCAGGCTGGCGTGGTCCACGATTATTATTCCCGCCATGATGACGTCCACCTCCTCGGCGACCACCACCTCCATCATAACGATCATTATGGCGTCTTCCACCACCACCACCACCACCGTAGCGTCCACCACCGTGATCATCACGACGGTAGGGGTGATGACGATGACGATTGTTATTATTGTATCCACGCCCTCCTCGGCCGCGCCCGCCTCCTCGGCCACCACCACCGCGACGGTGGTGGGAGGAGCCGTAGTAGTCATTACTGCCGCCACCTCGGGATGAGGAGGAGCCGCCTCTGTCGTTATAGCGGTCGGAGGAGAGTGCTCCTTCCATTTTGGTTGGTTGGGTTTTAATTATTTATTGTAGATGACACGATGAGTTCAGTTCATCTTCAATCTTCATGATGTATTTGTGTGGTGGATTTTGAGTTGAGGATAGTTTGACAGCAAGTTGCGGGAAAACCGGGAAGGAGACGGTAAGACTTTAGCAGCTCAGCAGAATATCTGATTGCAGCTTGGAAATGACTTCTGTTTCTTGGTGGCTGGGGTTCAAATACTTGCGTCTATGACTGAAATATGCAGCAAAGACTTCCATGATGGATTGATGTATGTCTCGAAGGCTGTAATCTTTTCAACAGATAATCTGTGTGACTGCGTGAGAGAGCAGTAGTGCGACTGAAAATTGGTGACTTAAGAGGCTTGTTGGACTACACTTTCTTCCGTTTCTATAATGAGAGCCAGTGCCTATATATGTTCATGTAGTGTGCATCGCACAATGCTGATATTATCTTTATCTTTACTACACTATACAACAAAGCTATACTACTATATATCTTAACACCCTCATTTGTAGACACACCCATCTAGGGCATGAACACTTCGATTGCCATTGTTGAAGCCTGGTTGCAAGCGGGGCACACCTTCCTGTTTTCAATCAACGTTTCACTGCATGATTTGCATGCGCACATGTGTCCACAAGGCACAAACACATGAGTGCGGGGAGCCGACCAGCAGATGACGCATTCCTTCAGGCCTGTTTCCTCCTCTTCCTTCTGTTCTCCCATTGTCATTGTTTCCTTCTTCAATGACCTAACATATCCATCGTAAACTGTTTGCTTATTCTGCATTTCTTGCATATTCCTCTCATATGAGTCTTTCCACATTGTCGTAGAACTGTAGAGTTCGCGTTTAGCATTGTCAATATCTTTCTCCCAACCTGGATAAGAGAACTTCATTGACTTGAGCTTGATGAGTAGTGGATGATTGCTGTAGTCCTCGTCATGCATCATTTGCCGAAGTTGAAAATGTTCAAGGGTACCAGCAAAGTTTTGGGAAGTGCTTCCAAGAACATATTTTACTTGTTCTTTGCAACCAGGGAAAGTCCATTGCGTGTTGACAATGGTGCGTTGATCAGGAAGCATCCAAGACGCGCCTTTTATACCACAATATCTTTGTTGCTTGCTTTTGAGAATTGCTATTGCTGTGTCTGCTGGGGATCCTATTAGCATTTCAAAGCCGTTTAAGCCCAAGCATACATGTTTTTGCTCATACTTGTGAGCATCTTTTTGCCAGCCAGGATATGTGAGTTTGAGTGAATCAAGTGCAACAAGTCTTGGATGAGAACGGTCCCCTTCGTGCATGCGTTGTTTCTCAGTCAAGCAGAACTTGAAACCAAAACAACGCAATGTAAAGCCACCAATATAGTGGTCAAAAGCTTGCTGCCAATCCTTTTTCCCAACCTGGATATGTTAGGCGCAACGAATCCAAGAATTTTAGGTCTTTATCTGATCGATCGCCTACACTGACTTTTTGCTTCCGTTCAATTCGTCTCACGACGTATTCAAAATCAAAGGGACTATACAAGTGCTTCTTTTCTGCTTCTTGTACATCATCCCGCCAGCCATCATACGTTAACTTTTTCATGAGTTTGTCCAGACGCACCAAGTTTGGGTGCGATCTATCACCTTTACTCAGATTTTCTGTCTCTCTAATTCGGTGAAGGATGTTCTTAAAACCGAGGCCACCTTTGGTGAAGTGCGCCTTCTCCAACTCCTTTAGATCTTTGCCGTGCCCTTCATACGTTAGCTTTTTCTTGAGTATGTCAACGTGCCTCAAGTTCGGATGCGACCTATCACCGAGGCCAATCCAGTCAGCAGATGTTGTTGCGGCTTCTTCTTCCATCCTTCGACAATTGGCAATTTCGAAAGCCTGCTGTTATTATTATTTCAGTTGTTGTTTGTTCGCCTGTTCCTCACAGGTGCGTGCTCAAGATATTATGTAGAAGCCTGAGCTGCTGCGTAAATTATTCTTTCAGTTGTTGTTGTTTCAACAAAGTCATCTCAACAACTTTTCGTGAGCGAACGCTGATAGAGTTCGGATTTAGCATCGCTTTCCTGTGTATGTATTGATTCCAACAGTGGATGAAACGTGGGGCGAATTTTAGGTCCGGTAATTTTAGGTACCTGTAATTTTTGCGAATCTGCTACTTACTTACCTAAAATCTCTAAAATGTATGACTGTTTCTCGGCAGAAGCGTGCTTGTATTCAGGGCTACTTCAGCTCGTGAAGGTATATATATTGCTTGCATTTATGGCTAGCTCCTACAAGTTTTGGTTTGCTCCACTTCTTGTGTCTTGTGTCATCCATGTAGAGTTTGGATTGATGTTTGTATCAGAACCGACTGAACATACTACATGAGCTATGCTACTAATCAGACAGTGGCTGATAGGTGTTATCCAGTAGGTTTGCGAATGAGTGTGTCAGTTTTATGAAAATTTGTCTTCTATATACGTATATATGGGCATCAGAATAATGAGTTGAAGAGACCTTTGTGTCACCTCTCTAAATAATTTACATTCTACACTACTATCAATACGAAAGTATTCATTTGCATACACATTCAGGGCATGAACACTTCGATTACCATTTTTGATGGCTGGTTGCAAGTGGGACATACCTTTCTGTTTTCCATCACCCGACTGCTACACGACTTGCATGCGCACATGTGTCCACAAGGAACGAACACATGCGTGCGAGGAGCCTCCCAACACACTATACACTCACCCATGCTGCTTTTGACTTCTTTTTCTTCCTTTGTGTCTCTGATCATTGATCTCAAATAACCATTGTAGACGAGTTGCTTAGTCAACATTCCTTCTACAGAGCTCTCGAATAAGTACCTTCCTAAATAACTAGTAAGTTGTCTTCTGCAGTCTTTGATGTCTTTTTCCCAACCTGGATAAGACAGTTGCATTGACTTGAGCTTAATAAGCATTGGGTGGCGGCTGTAGTCCTCATCGTGTATCATTTGTTTAAGCTGGAAATCTTCAAGAACATGACTGAAGTCAGAAGTGCTTCCACGAACCTGTTGCACTTCGTGTTTCCAACCAGGAAAGGTCCATTGTGTTTCCACAATAGTGCGTTGTTATGGGATGCATCCAAGATAGGTCGACTCTACCTGTGGCATAATCTTGTTGCTTCCTCTTGAAAATGGCAAGATATTCCGCGGAATCATCTAATCTCCCCTCACAGTAACTGAACGCCCCAACATGCTTGAACTCGTAATCCTCAATATCCTTTTCGCATCCAGGATAAGTCAATCTGAGTGAATCAAGTGCAGCTAGTCGTGGGTGCGATCGATCCCCTTCGTACATCCGTTGTCTTTCAGACAAGCAAAACTTCTCATCATCAGTCAAGTCAAAGCCTTTTATGTACAAACCAACCAATCGCTGCCTATGCGTCTCCCAACCTGGATATGATAGGCGCAATGAATCCAAGAATTTCAGGTCTTCATCTGAGCGATCGCCTACACTAATCTTCTGTTTCCTTTCGATCAGTTTAATTTTCACATCGAAGATGATATTATTACTTTGGTGCTCCTTTTCTGCTTCTTGAACATCATCCCTCCAGCCATGATACGTTAACTTTTTCATGAGTTCATCCAGACGCACCAAGTTTGGGTGCGATCGATCACCTCTATTCATCTTTTCTAACCCTTTAACTCGATTGAGGATGACAGTAAATTCGGGAAAACCCCTCGAAGTGAGCCTTCTCTAACTCCCTCAAATCATTTCGTGCCCATCGTATGTGAGCTCTCGCTTGAGTTTGTCGACTAGCTCCAAGTTCGGATGCGACCTATCACCGAGGCCAATCCAGTCAGTGGATGCTGTTGCGGCTTCTTCCATTGTTCGTTGTTTCGATTGTTGGAGAGTTATGGTCCATAGAGTTGTTGCAGTTGTTGTGCTCTGCCGTTCCTGCCGCTTCACGTTGACGCGCCTTCGCGTTCGTTCATCACTACACTGTACGTAGGAAGGTACAATACTGCAACATATCGTACTCACAAGTTCAGGACCTCTCTCTAGAGGTTAGGAGTCAGCGGAGTTCCGTATGATCTCATGGCAAATGCCTCCTATCCTCCTCTTCAATATTTGAACTCTCCAAAAGCAATATTTGGTCTCAGCCGGAACTTGAGCTGGGGCTGAGGAGAATAATATGTGAGTGTCGGAAGTTTTGTCTCCGTAACTTTTCGGAACATAATGTTGCATACTCCATCCACTGGGAAGTCCATCACCATTAGCAGGCTCTCTCTCTGTGGGGAAACTGATTCCATTTGTTCACTTGTCCAGAGGAGGAGTTGCTTTCACCAATAGATCTACTGTGGAATCTAATCTTCATACCAGCCATTAACATCAGCTTTCTGTTTCTGACTCCAAGCTATTAAATTTGCATGATGATATGGTACTGGAATTAAATCGACTGAAGGATCGTGTGCGTGAAGTATTCGTTTTGATTGTACATACTACATGATGATCCGAGATAGGAGTAACACAGGCCTCACCATCCAGGCCACCGCCAAAAGAGAAGACATGACCGCACAGCATTCCAGGATGCGTTGGCGGACATAAGAGATTGTGACGCGGCAGCGGCAAGCTTCGTGCTTCATGGCTGTAACTTGAAACCTAAAGAAACAAGAGATAGGAGAGGCTGGTAGGTATCTATGTTTGGAAGTGGGTAGGTGTTAGCTACTTACTCGGATGTGGACAGATGAAACTTGTTACTGTTGTATTAGCTGCATTTATTCTGTATTATGAGTTCCCTCAGGGCCAGGGCGGTAGTACCCCTTTTGTGTCAATGTGTCTAGAGTTGGTTGCTCCAAGTTGGTCCTGATTCTGTTTTCAAAGTCAATGAGGCTTTCTGGAACGTTGAAATCTCGCTCCAAGTCAAGTGGCTTTGTCAGAAAGAGCCCTTTGCGGGTTCGTACCCTAGACAGCACGACGTAAACCCAATTAGCACATCTATAGTCCCACTCACTGACAATAAGTGTATCCTTGGACATACCCTGCAGCTTATGTCCGGTCGTTGCCACGTTGGAGTTGACGGGGATTTGGGTCACTGTGGCGTTTCCAACTTTGAAGTTGTTCTCAGTGGTTAGCCCTTTGACAATGTTGAAAGTGATGGTAGCGGTGAACTTCTGGGGGGTAAGCCTGAATCGTTTCGCTTTCCCTTTGGGTGGTTCTGGGAAGTGTTCAAATTCCACCCAGGCAACGTCATCTATAGAGGCTGTCCAGACTTTCTTACCTTCCCAATTCTTCCATCGACGTTTTTTTCCTTTCTTGAGTTTGACCTTGATGCATTTGCAAAGTGTTCCATTGCCCCGACCTTTGCTGAGGTCGTCATTTGTTATGCACATGTGGTGTGATCCGTGATATAATCGTAGGACGGGGTCTAGTTTTGCACCCTTGGTTTTGAAGTCAGTCGATTTGATGTCATTGTCGCCCAGTTCTGTTGTGATGATGTCGTGCAGAGCTTGAGAGATTTTCCTTTTCTTTCCGTTCTTTGTGTTCCGCTTTCGTTTTTTACTCTTTCCTCCTTTGCTTTCTCCTGTGCTAGCTTCTTTTTTGTTTGAGGAGGTAAATGAAGCTTCTATCATGAGGGTGTGGCCCGGGGGATCTTCGTCGCTGTCTACGTCAGGATGAGTGCTGAGGATGTGTTGTTGGAAGTGTCCTGCAGTTACACCATTTCGCTGCTTATTGGTGCCACATGCGTAGGATATATTGGGATCATCACTGGGCGGGACGATGCCGTTTTTTGGATTGATAACGCGCTTGTTGATTTCCTCCCTGTCAGCTAAGGTGTCTTCGCCCATTCTCATCCGCTCTAGTATCCTTCCGTATTCTGGATCGTCTTTGAACCTGTGACTGTTGTTGAGGAAGATTGCGCAGTTGAGCGCCTGCTCCCATGCTGTTGCACTGGCTGACCCCGAATATAGTACCTCCCCCTCGCTGCAGATAGGTTTGAGTTGGTGGAAGTCGCCTGAGAATACGATTGATATACCTCCAAAGATTTTTCTACGGCCAGTTAGTTTCTGGAGCTGCTGATCGAGCTTTTGCATATCACTTGTTTTGAAGAACGATATTTCATCAATGATGAGGATTTTCACATCCTCACGCCAAATCTGTCTCATGTTATCATCCAACCGTGATTTGTTGAGGTGCGCTGCGCCGTGTATGGTGCTCCCCCCAAACAGCGCCGCTGACGACCCAGTCGTGGAGGTAAAGTAGAAGGTGTAGTCATTGAAGGCTACAGCAACAGCCATGCAGAACTTGTGAGCGAATTCCTGGGCAGCATCAAGGGATGTACTCTTTCCGCATCCTGCACCTCCCGTTAGCAGCATCAGTAGCTGGTCAAGCCCTCCTCTGTCCTCTAGTTCCCTTTTCAAGTCATTTCTCACGGCAAGATCTTCATCACTGAGACCCAGCGTGGCGCCCAGAATGCCCCCTAGTCTTGAGTTTGTGTCCCCTCCTTCATTTATCAACTGGATGAGAAATGTGCAAGAGATGATCTGGTAAGCAACATATTGTTTGTCATCAAGGTACCTCCCGCTCTCATTCGCTACTTGTTGCAACGTGGGGATTGCGTTCGTTGTGTTCTTTTCTTTACTGCTGGCGGCATGCGCAGCAGCTTCATCCCAGAGTCTATCAAAATTAGCTGCAATCTCATCGTCCGTCATCGTAAGAGTAGGATCATCCCCATCTGTGTCCCACCATGGCCTGTTCGTGTTCGTGCTCTCTTGCTGGTTTCTTCCACCAACTAATGTGCCCCGTATGAAAGTTAGCATTTGCCCATATCTTGTCGTAGGCGAGTAGGAAGCAAGTGGATTTCGTTGGGTTGAACTTGTGGTGGTTGTTGTGTTTTCGGTCGTGGATGCGGTGTCACCAGCGTTATCTGACGTATCAATCAGAGTTTCTCCTGGTGCAACAATGGGCTGCACAAGTTTTTGTTGCATTCACATTGGCTCTGTCTATCAGTGTCTTGTGCGATCGTTTTTGCATTTTGAGCTAAAGGTTCCAGTATACCATTGTGAGTGTCATCATCGTCATCATCGTCATCAATGCAATACTCGCTGACCACATACTGTATAAATGTGTATCTTGCTTTCTTCCTCTCTTCTTCGTCATCACTGAACAACGCTTCACGACAGTCATTGAAGTATTCTATCCATATTTGCCAATGGGCATGAAGAGTCTTGCGTGCCTGCTCTTCATCTGTACGACTCCAAGCAAGTGGTTTGCCAAGAACTCCTACTCGACCAGTCTGTGTTTTTGTATTCCATCCGATGAGGCACTCAGTCACTATTTGCATCAAGTGCTGGTAGACAAGTGAACACGCACCAGGGTACAAACTGCGATATTTCTTTCGTAGGTCAAAGTGTAATCTGCATTGGTGGTTGTGCTCTTTATCGTCCAAGTCTCCTAACGGCGGCAATACCTGTTCCTCTCCAGCATTTACGAACAATCCCACACGTAATGTACTTTCATCACAAGGCGTTGTAGTGACGAATAAGCTAGACTCTCCGAAGTAATCACAAATGCCAAAGTGTCGCTTTCGGTTCTTTTTTGCGGCTTCTGCACTGTGCCCTATAGGTTCGCAGGATGCCTTGATAGTTTTGATGTATTCTGCGGCGGTGCCTTTTGGATCTTGCCCTGTCTGGATCGATATCATGGCACGATTGAGGTCATCTATGTCAAGCGTGGATATTTTTTCTGCCAGCGTGGTGCCGCAGTTTTGTGATTTGCACTTGATGATTGCCTTGTTGAAGCTGCGAAGCCTGCCGTGCATATGATTCAATATCAATAGGAAGTCTGCTCGCATGAACTGTTTCAACGATAGCCTGCTGTACAGCTTGAAGCATTCCAGATAGGATATGCGAGTCCTGCGAGATTGCTTTGGACCGCCCTGGCCGAACGGGAATTGAAGTGGCGTCACATTCTCTATTTCCAACTCCTTGAGGTTGGCATATTCTCCGCCACTGACTAAGAGTGTGGGCATGGTCCGATCTAACATGGAAGATACAAACTTTTGGTTCGTTTCGTAGACTCCAGTGTCTTCGTTTGGATCGTGATTGCTGGCAAAATGGTACGATGCAGCTGCGAATGTATGCTCAACTTCTGGATTCATCTCATTGTCGGTATTGTTTGCGTTTTCTTTGTCTTCCATAATGACTGGTTGTGGGCACTCTGATGGCCGTGTCACATTTGCGTATGCAGGATGTCCCGACTCTGTTACAAACCAATCCATCAATTGCATCATCTTTGAAATATCAAGTTCCGCGCGTTTTCTCACCAGTTCCTTCTGTTTTGGGGTCATTCGGCCGTTCAATACAACGTATACCATTGGATTTGATCCTATCTTGAGAAAGTGATTCATCACGGAACCTGTATGTGTCAAGTCCATCTCAAAGAAACTGTAATGCCCTTTGATGGATTTGTGAGCCCCGGCAGAGTATGCGAAGAGGTACGCATAAGGACGTATTGGCGCAAGCAATGCACACATTTCTTCTGTGATGTCATCATTCTCTAGTATGCGTGTTGGCACCTGCCCGATGGCAAATCCATTGGCGATAGCATGTTTTGGGGGGTTGTCACTCTCCTTGACCTTCATCGAGTTGTAGCAGTTGCTGCATGTGCTGTAGTGTACATCACCTGTACTAGCATTGGTTGTCTTTGTCGCTCGCGGAGATAGTAACAACCCCTCTAATCCCTCGACTTCGTACTGCTTGATCAGCTCCGCATGTAGTTCCATGTCGTAAAAAGAGTTATATCCCTCAATGCTGAACTTTGATTTTGTGGCCAGCACAGCCTCCTTGTCAACTTTGTGCGTGGTCTCACATCCAATTATGACTCTATCGCAACTGAGGCACACAGGAAGACAAAACGCATCCACTCTCCCTTCCACCTGCATCGATTTCTGATCGCATTTGATGGCATGTTTCAACGATTCTCTGATCTCAATTGGAAGCTTGATGTCTGCTTGGTTAGATGTAGATGTAGATGTAGATGTAGATCTAGTACTACGATTACAAAACTGCTCATTGCGGACCTTTTGGGCACTTGCTGATTTCTGTTGGATGTACGCAAGTTTCCTCTGAGCTGGGGAATATGTTGCGTCGTGTTGGAGTTTCCTCTGAGCTGGGGAATACTTAGCTTTGATAGAATCCCTTTTTCGTTGGTAGTTTTGTTTGTTGATTTCTTTTCTTGACTTCATCTCCGAGTTAAGTCCAAAGATTGCTCTCTGAAAAATTATGAGATGATCGATTGAGTAGAGCATTGAGTTCTTCGAGAGATGTTGTGCGACCAGAGGACCTTGCGCAAGCTTCCTTGCGCAAGCTATCCTTGCACAAGAAGAA
Source organism: Skeletonema costatum (assembly GCA_018806925.1). Lineage (NCBI taxonomy): Eukaryota > Bacillariophyta > Thalassiosirophyceae > Thalassiosirales > Thalassiosiraceae > Skeletonema > Skeletonema costatum. The sequence goes on from JAHBBA010001268.1 coordinate 98,051, forward strand.
TTCCTAAACATCCTTGCGCAAGCTACAAGCTATCCTTGCGCAAGCTATCCTTGCGCAAGCTTCCTACACACATTTTGGTTGAGTTTCACACGTAACATGTCACAACACCCTCTCTGCTCACTCCCCTCTTCTGCACGGTTGTAGGCACCCTACAGTAGTACCCTTACATGCTATGTACTAGTCTGAAACAACAAGATGCAAAATTCCAGCGGGCCCACCTCTTCCCTTCAACTCAAAGAACACTGCAGCCCTCACTACACTTCTCCGAAGCTTGGATACCACACGTATAATAGTTCGCCCTGTGTTGAAATGAGTCTGATAAGAGATTGGGTTGTCTTTTTTTGAAAAAGTAAAACTGTTATTGATTCTTGAGATGGATGAACCAAAAGAACTTGGGGCATCACTAACAAAAAGCACAAACACACACCGCTCGAGCAAAAAATGCATCTTGACATGATGCTCAAGAGCATGCGATAAACTAAGCAAAGCAACGCACAACAAAATCCCGTCCGCCGAATCATAAAAAAGAACAACGCAAAATATCAACAATGAAGATCCTACAACTGTTGCCAGCCTCCATCTTCGTCTTATCTTGCTGCAATGATGCTGCACAGGCACGAAATATAGTTACGACGAAATGACGGCATCGCCATAGGAACCACAAACCAAAGCGGTCTACGACGCTCTCTTGTCACATACGATGCAAATACCTCACAAATAGACGTACATCAATTCTCCAACTTACCAAATACCATTCGTGGATTTGATGATGTGGCTCTTGATTCAGATGCTATGGCACGACAGGGTGATGTGGTTGCATTTGCAATAGATGCTTCTTCTGGATTAGTCTGCTCCTTCAATCTCTCAGCAAGATCAAGCACTAGAAGAGGAGAAGTATCGTTACAATTGATTGGTTGTGACTACGCAAAGAGTTAGCACATCTCCATTTGTAGGCATAGATGCTCAACGAGGGACACTTGTCGTATCTGGTGGAACTGGTGGGGTGTCAACCTTCAGATATGACACAAGCACTGGCAGATTGTCCAGTCGTCCTATCATTCGTAACCAAACCCTCAACGAGATCGGTCATCCATCTGTTACTTTGGTATCGAGAAACATCGCAGCTTTGTGTACAGATACAAGAAGTGGATTCGGAATTACCATTGCGAATATCAACCAGAGCAGTCGATCTCTCGATCGTTCAAGGTTCTTTCCTGTTGAGAATACTGTCAACTTCAAATATACTATATCACCAGGTATGTCCTGTGAGGGTTTGTTGCAGCTATGCTCATTGTGATTACGCTAACTGACCTCTTTATGTTTGTTCATATACTTAAACATAGTCAATTTCCCCTGTGATAGCTCAATGTACTTTCAAAATAATGGCAGAAGCTACTTGTATGTTGCCAATGGACCAGTCACCGTGCAAAATCCAAGAAGGAATGGGTCTCCAACAGTCGTGAATGTGCCGAATGGCTTTGAGGCATTGACTGTAGATGTCAATTCGGACCGTTCCATTGCAGTGTTTGGAGGTGTTATTCAAAACGGTGCGAGATCAGCATACTTGGTAATGGACGTTTCTTCCAACCCACTTAATCCAAGGGTTGTGACCATGGAAGTTGTCAGTGGCCAAGGCAGAGGAAGGATTACGGGCGTTGCTTCGGCTGGACAGGATATATTTTACGTCTTTGATGACGATTCATCTTCGATTGGACATGCTCGTATTCAGCAATCTCTTCTCGAAGATTCTGAGGTGAAAGATGTTTTGAGTAGAGTAGAGTAGATTTGGGGTAAATATTGCATCTAACTAATTTCCTATGCTGTCATGATTCATAGCTATCATAGTTCACATTCAGAAGACAATGTAGCATCCCAAGCCAAGCCTGAGTCGCCTGAGACTCTCTATGTAGCGTATTGTAATCTTGTTTGTTCCATTTTACCTACCATACAACATGGTCGTTGCTCACTTGTCAACCCACCCACGATGACTACCATCAATCCTGCCTGGCTCCACTTCTTCCTCATGTGCCTCATCATGGCGCGGACTGAGCACCAGAGCACACTGAGCACTACCTTTCTCCTCTCAGCGGATATTTTTGTATTGATTCCACAGTACGTACGATGGGCAGCTCACCCTAAAAAATAATCGCGTCAGCGCTGCGCTGAACACTGAACATGAAGGAGCATGAGGAGCAAAGCAACAGCAGCAGCAGATACCACATCACAGTGTAATGCTAATGCAAGTAAAATGATTAGCTTGGTTGTCTTCGCTGTCCTCTGCATATGCTCGGTGGAGGGTTTTCTCCATCATGGTAACACAAATCATTACACTGTCGCTGCAACGTCTTCCACATCTCAATTGAAAGCATTTCAATGGCCAACACTTCCCTCATTCGACCAATTACAGTCATCTTCATCCGCTAGAACAGTTGGAGAACGCAATGGTCTAGATGAAGAGTATCCGTGGCGGTTTGAGGGTAGATTTATCTTTCGCCCTTCACTGGTGCGCATTTACTCCGTCATCATCATCACCTCCGTCTGCAAGCCTACTCTCACTCTTCGGCTACTCTCTTGGAGGTTCAGTTGTGTTGGAGTATGATGTTTCACCGGTGGGTCCGTATCGAGAGTATGTGACCATGGGTGGAGTTGTTGGATTAGGTCAAGTGTCTGTAGGTGAAACAAACAAGAGATTGTTGGGAGTAGGTCAATGGGGAACAGATCTTTATGTATCTACACAAGTTGCAGAAGATGTATGCAAACAAGTCTGGGGTGTTCCTGCTCAAGTTGCGAACATTGACTTTGAGGAGGAAGGGAACGTAATTCAAGATGGACCGGACAGTGAAGTCGTGAGTCGAAGTGGGGTAACGAAGAAAAACTTTAAACTCTCTGGATGGGACAATACACGAGTATTATCGACAGAGGAGCTACAACAACAAACGAAGAGATTTGGCAACATTCCAATCTTTTGGACACCAACTATTAAAGCATTATGGGCACCAATCTCATTACCTAACTTCAGCAGCAAAGTGACACAAGAGGAACTACTCCCAGTACACAAGCTGAGACTGTCGGCAAGTGCCTTACGTTTGAAACAATGCAAGAGGATTGGACAATCTGAAGGAGAGATACCGATCGGTCTTACGTTGGTTGTAGACAATGTATTGATTGAAATTGGAGAGCAAGTCAATTTTGGTTCTCTTTGATAAATCTATTGAACAATAATATTTATGATCTCCCTGACTGATATAATTTACGTCTCCCAACCTCACTCTTTATCCTCCCCAGCAAATCACCAATTAACATTCTTCATCACAGGCTGACCCTTTCGTGTCCTCTTCATCAACTTCTTGGCTCTAGTCTTCCTATCATGTTGCTTTCTTGCCCTCACTCTTTGTTTTTGTTTCCTTCTGTGCGATAAGTTCTTCCTTCTCTGCCTTGCGCTGCTCAGCCAGTTTGCGAGCTTTCAACAGCGGATCTGATTTTAGCCTCTTGGTACGAGCTTTTCGTTGTTCATATGTTTCATCAGCATAATCATCAATCTCATCTTCATCGGTCGTATTCGTTCGTTTCTTGCTACCCTTCCTCCCCTCCTCATCACGCCATCGACTCGCCCCCTTTCCCACCTCAAACCCCTCCTGCTTCATCACGCGCTGATACTCTCTGAGCAATGTCGCATTCTTTTGAAATTTAGTTTCCTTTCTCTTTTTGTATTCTTGAAGAGCACGATCGTGTCCTTTTTTGGAGGAGAATGAGTTGAGTGAGATGGCGGCCTTTTTTCGCCGATGTGTTTGAGTGCGGTCTGTGGGTGCTTCGTCGGCGTCAAGGCGGACACGCCGCCGATATGGTTTGTTATTGCTAGACATGTTGTTAATGTAAGAGGAATATGAAGCACTATTAATAATTGCACCACTGTTTGTTTCAGCATACAATACAATATTGTACTCCATACAATAGTTCAAAGAACATTATTTTCACTTCCATTTTTTCGGTGGCTGTTGGCTGCGGGATACTTCTCCCTTCTCTTTAGGCTTCAGCCTCTTCGCCGCAAGCGAATCCTTTTTTACTCGCGTCATCGCATCACTCTTTGACTGCTTATCGTTGATTGACAACAACATCCATCATGATGAACACCATCAAGCGGTGCTGGGTTGTAGGCCTCGCTTACCACCTGTTTGCTGCGTCTGCAATAGCGGAAGGACCAATCGGCACATCGCCACAGCTTTCGTTTCGTCCACAAGAAGTTATCAGCCATCATACAACACATGCTTGAAATTGTCCTCTTTTGATATTGATGTTCCGTCATCTGAAGAGTCTGGCATGAACAAGAAGTCTTTGAATCAAAGCAATAACAATAATCTCTTAATGTGGAAGGATATCCTCCCTATATCATTATTTACAACAATATGCCTCGTTGGAGCTGTTATAATATCAACCTATGAAGATTATGACGTCACTCATGTACGCCCGAGTCCATCTACACTGCGTCTCCCCACAGACATCACAAGCAGTAGTATAGATGAACCGATGACTAGCGTCAACAAGTTCAATTTTATTGGAGCTGCAACCAAAGGGATGGGATCTGGAAAATCGGATCGGTTGGCTCAAACTTTTGATGATTGGTATGGCACAAGTGCCACAACATTGCAAGATGTACGCGGATACAATGAGATCATGCTGGAGCATCGACGGGAAACAATTCCAAGATGGATTGGACAAAATGCAGAATCAGACAATCTGGGATTAATGGGTTCCGATACTTCATCACGGATATCATTTGCAACAAGCACAAAGGAGGCTAGATCGTACTCAAAGGAAGAATTACAAGATGCCGTGTTGCAATTGTACAAATCTCTTGGCGCACTTGATAACTTGAAGACAATGTCAGACGACTACATGTGGGAGGAAATAAAAGATATGCTACAACCATCATCAACAGTGTCTGGTGATGAAAACACGCTAAGACAATCTTTTGAGTCTTTGGAGGTTCTTAAGTCGGCGCCGCTGTACTACAAAAGCATCACTGACAATAACAATCAACAGCAGCTGACAATAACCGACAGAAACAATGTGGATCAGCTACCAGAATTGATAGGATTCGATTGGGGAAGTTGCGCATGGAGACATTGTGGAGCCAAAGCAGACGCGCAAGAGGCCCTTGCGGAGTTGTATACAAGTGTGGGTATGCTGGAACCATTTGAGTGTCGTTTCATTATAGACATTATGGAGCGCTCTATACGAGATGTACTGTTGGTGGTTCCAGATGACTTGCGTCCTACTTCTGCAGATGGAAGAATGGTTGAGTTGAAACCGTATGAACCGTACATGTCGCAGTCAGAGCAGAACGGTGGAGATGAAAGTTTTGAGTATGTTAATGCCTTGAATTCTCTTCGTGAAGTATTTGAGTAAATGGTTCCATTGCTACATATGTATGGTGCTGATAGAGCTGTACAACTCTCTTCGAATTAAGTGTACACATACTTAATCAAAATATGTGATCACTGGAAACTTGTGTTTGAGACTTGCTCACATCATATGTATTTGGTATTATAGTTCTTGGCCTTTTCAACAAACATAGCACATCTTTGACTCGCCAGTCGGTCCCCAGCAAAACAATATAGTACATCATCAACTCCAAGACATCCTGCGTGGCGAACAAGCTTTTCGCATTTTCGTGAAGGTTTTCTTGTAAAACTCTAAAAAAGTCGTTGCTCCATAGAGAAGAGATGCCTTCGACCGCTCATTTCAATTCACGAAAGTGTCCCCAATCAATCCCAATCCCTTTTTCTACTGGTGTCGGTCACGGCCCCTCGGTTGGGTAATCAGTCTTCTCAGTTGACATCGCTCCCTTAGTCTCTATTTTCTCTACATGCCTAATACGAAAAGTCTCAGCAAATACATCTTGGGTACAACACGATGGCGTCGTATTCAAATCATCCCCAACGACACCACGTCTTCGCTGCCTCGCCCAAAACACCTTGCCATCCAAGCAATGGATATGAAGTGAGAGAAGAGGCCTCCCCTATCAATAGTGACGCAGGAACAGCTGTACTGCTGTCACGAAAATTTGATGCACTTGTGGAGGCTCCAATGACAGTGTACATGAGAAGAGGATGCCACAAGATCCTGACGCCGGCTTCTCTGTTTTTATGGCGGATGAAAAGATGAGTTCATCGGTAGAGCCAGTGGCTGTAAAGACTAGAAAGAGGCGTAACAAATCAGTAGATGCGTCTAATAATGCCCCTAGGAGGCGTAGCCTTCGTATTCAGAGGAGAAAGAGTTTATGTGATGAGGGAGGAGAGATACCGTCTGTTGACCATTTGGATGATAACAACGCAGCTGAAATGAACGGTAGCCAAAGTAAGGAAGTTGCTGACGAGTGCCAGATGAAAAGTAACGCATGATGGTAGTTCGGCGTTAGCTCAAACAGTGGCGGACGTAGTTATGGATTTGGTGAGCTCAGTGTCATCTGCAGACCAAGATGAACCACCTGCCTACGACAAACTACAACTCCTCTTGTTGATGACGAAGACACTGAGGGGAATACAAAGCGTAATCGTAAGAAGGCAAATGTCAAAAGCGTGTTGGAATCATTAGAGCCTGTTGAGAAGGAAAAACTCTTTGAATAGTGATAAAGTTGTGAAACTCAGCAGCAACCGCAGGAAGAGACGTGATACATTTGAGTTATCAAAAAGGCGTGGTCTGACAAGAACAGGTGCGGCACAATGCAGTGATGATGGGATGGAGCAAGACAGTGCTTATGCTACTTCGACACGAATGGAGATACAAATTGACACGGATGAGATTGCTGATCTCAAGCCACCAGCAGCAATCATTCTGCTGCTGACCAAGCTGATGAGACTTGGACGGACATGATCACTCCTAAGAATGGGAGCAATGAAGTGCATCTACCGAATAATTTTGCAAATGAAATTTCGAGCTCGTTGGCTAATGAACCAGATGAAATTAGGGGATCAGCAGCTGTCAAAGAGAACTTGCGAAATGTGACGAGTGTTGCTATTGAAGAGAAGATGAGAAGTATCTTTTCTGAGTTCAGTGTGTACAATTACGTGAGTAGTTTCCTTTCACTTGTCAAACCATATGTTATTGCATATGTGCTCATTGATTGTCACGCACTTTCTGTTGTCTTGCTTGTACAGCCATGTGTATCGGCAAGGATTTTTGCAGTGATGAGCATCGTCTATGAAGACCAAACAGAGTTTGACCCACTCCTTCCATTCCTTGAGTCATTGACCAACGCTGAAATGGTTTCGCTGAAGAGTAGAACTCAATCAAATGAAGTTTACTTCATCAATAGAAAGGTTTGCTTCAGTGGCTTTGACTACTCAGCAACTATGCCGGCTAGAGATGACATTGATGGGTCACATGTTGATCTGAATTCGAGTATTGCAGCTTTGGAGGACGTCTTACGCAAAGCTCAATTTCCGAGCTCTGCTTATTATTTAGATGTGGCGATCCAATGTCTTCATGAAATGAGCCACTGCGACGACGTAAGCGAAGCTTGCTCCAAAACTATCGTAGGATACTTCCCAAGCTCGAGACTGGCCAAGGCCATTCAACACTACATTGTCGAATTCCAAGATATCAAGCGTCACTTGAGTTCAGAGTCGGTTGCAGTAGATTTTGATGTGGGGGTTCAGGTATCGTCTTGGAGACTTTATTGGTAGATCCATCCGCTTCAATCTAAAAGAGCTGCTCAATACAATTCCCGAAAGCGTGCTGGACTTTAGCGTTGTCAGCTGCGAAGAACGATGGGGACGTGCTGTGGATGACTGGTCTATTTCGTCTATTATCAACTTTGCTCTTGAAAAGATTTATGAATTAATGTCTGTCAATGAAGAGCTTTTTGTTCAAGGAGCATCTCCTCCGTCATTCTTCGCCAGCAGCGACATCTGAGGATGTTGTATCAATGCCACGCAAACAAATTCGAACCATGCCTGAAAAAAGTATGAAGAACTCATCAACGATATCAAAGAGGCACGCTCATTGTCTTTGGGTATACGTGCATGCCGATTTGTCTGGGAGCTGCTTGCGCGTGACGGCGTAGACGATCATGTCAATTCTTTGGAAGGTTGGCATCCGATTGAAAGCGTGGCAAGAAGCTTCTATGACTTGAATATTCACGAATGCTCCGAAAATAAGCATTTCGTGTTACTTCGTGATATCAATGAGCTTCTCGAAATAGTTGGGGGGGCCTATTTTGAACCTCGAGGTAGAGGCTGAGAAAACTGAACAGTATATTCAGAAGCTTCGGAAGAAGCTGCAACCGAAGAAACGTGAATCCACCTTCATGATGAAGGGGTCCCCCAATCTACAATCTCAGAATGTGCCTTCAAGCAGAAACAGAAGAGCACTTTCCTCTGTGCTTAACTCCTCCAAAACCAAAAGCCAGTTAATAATATTTTATGTTTTATATTTTGTGAATGATGAGTGCAAGTTGTATGTACATAGACTATTCACTGCGTTTACCAAGGTAGACAATCCAATCAACTGTAGGGTAGACATCCAATCACATGTAATTGGAGACCAGCTGTGAATGTGACAAGACGCCGCCATTTGTTTCTTTGAGTTGGCCTCAGCGGTTTAGCGAAGTCATTTTCATACCGCTTCAAATCTATCTTTGCCACCGGCCCCATATTTTATCATGCATCTCTAATGCATTCTCGGCATGTAAAGTAGCTGCATCACTCTTTGCGCGTTTAGCACATAACGCTGCTTGTTCATGCAAGTTCATTGCACTTTCGTCAACTGATGGAAAGTTCTTCGTTGCAAACTCTGCTTGTTCGGGCAGTGCCTCATTTGATCTTCCAAGCTGATCAAGTGTTATTACATGCAGAGAGTGAAGAGTATATTTGTCGCATTGGAACTCATGTTCTGGATCGGCAGGTTCTGGATTGTTCAAGAGATCAAGAATGAGCTCGAGCCTTTCGAATTGCCCTGTATTCATGTGTTGTGCAAATAGTTTACGCTTGTTCCCTCGCCCTGTTTTCATTCTAAAGACTTTGATCCAGTTGGAGTGGTTTAAGGACATGGTGAGACGGCTCTCATTGTGAGCTCGACGATTTGAACATAATCATTCAGGGCGTAAAAAGTTAAAGTGTTGATCGCCCTAAACCTCTATATGAGGAAGAAAGTTGATGGGCATCGTTACGATGATTAGAGACACTTTACCCCTGTTGGGAGGCACACCAGACGTACAAGTAGGTTGCCAAGTCTAGGTGATGTCAAAAAGGGTGGGTTAAAATTTATGGACAAGGCAACTGATACTTTCTTCCGGGAATACAACGCCAGCTTTATCAAACATATCAAGGAAGTGTGGACATCTACAATGATACTCCCCTACATTATCGGTGGACATCCTGAGCTAGCTCACGAGTTTATTCGTTGGCTCAGAGCTTGTGACGATGGAGGTCTAGAAGCAGATAACTTCGCTTGGTCGACGAAGGAAAGCGAGATTGAGAATCAAAAATCTTACGGGGAAAGCCATGATACTCCTGCACCACGACGAATGCCGATCCAGGAGAGATACTGGAAGACCCCTTCATTACAGAAATCAAAGACTCACTCTTCGTATCTTTGGAGTCAGAAGAAGTAGTGAACTTCCTTGATAGATCGACTTGGCAGCAAGCGGACGAAAATGATCCCGTTAGAAAGCAAATCTGCGAAGTGTTGCTCCCCATGCTTCGCAACAGCAGCGGATTGAATGCTTGGTGCAAGAGGTCAACGCAATGGCAAGGACAAATGTGAAAGAGGCTCGCCGAACTGTTCGTGTAGTCATTTTTGTCACCCTCTTTCACCCATACAATCGCGAGTCTGTAGACAAGAAGAGAGAAGAAAGGTCTACTATGAAAGAGAAGCTGAAAGTCAAACGAGTCAATGGCGCGGAGCGCATCACCGGTCTCTTCAATCATGTCGAGAGTGTTCTCGCAGAAGCTGAGCAAGCAGTGAGGAAGCTGGGGAGGAAAAGTACAAGGAGATATTCGACCATTATCGTAACTCTGACAACAAAACAAGTGCTGCCGAAAGGGAGAAGAAAGTGCAAGGCTTCGAGGCCGCCACTGAAAAGCCGAGAAATATCACGAAGAACCAGCGCAGTGGAGATATTGTCATTCCTGTTGCGGTGGGCGGAGGCATAGCACTCAGTTACTTCGCCAAGTGCCGCAAAAACGAAGACGTTGTCAGAGAAGAGATTGCCTTCCGTGAAATCAAACTTGATAACGCACAGCTGCGCCTGAATGAGCCACCTCTGGAGACGATGGAACTTGACAAGATGAAGCAACTTCTCGAACAGGACGAGGCTGCTAGGCTTGCTCGCAACGACATGGTGAGAGAAGAAGGTACATCGTGGAAGAAAATCAACTCAGTTGATCCGCTATCTCAAGCAATGAAAGACGAGGTGACGAACTACCTTGCGTTTAGGGATGCAAAGAATAATAAATAGTATAAGAACATGTATTATCATACAATTCACAAGGGCGTCCCGTCGGCGGCCGCTTCAAAAATTGAAACGACTATATCTCGAAAAGTATGATAGTCAGCACAGCAGACGAACACATGGAATACTCACAAGAGATAGTGGAATGAGATTCCGATGCGTTTGGACATGCGAAACAGCCCATTCGAATGATAGCACAGTGGCCTGTGCTCGCTAACTAACGCTCTAGCTTTAAACTTATTTTTGAACGAGGCCTTCAGTCAATCGCCGAAAAAAGATGATTACACGGGATCTGAGAACTGTAACTTGAAGATTTCTGTTATTACACATATGAGAGAGAAAGGACACATTTAATCACTTGCTTTGCTTCACTTTTGATAATAAGCACTGCAATTACGGACACCTTCAATTGCCCAGAGAAGCTGCCTCTACGTCAATGATTTGATAGCAGCTATCATAACCATCCCTTGAATGGTACACATAGCTAATAATCCCGGAAAGTTTCCATTAAACCGTGCCCATGCCGACGATGTGTACCCAACGGCGCCGATGCACCGTGTCACGGCCCAAATGATAACGCATAAAAATGCCTCAAACGGGAAGACCCAGCTGGCCGCAACGTACTGCAAAGCGAGGGTAGGGAATACCTCGTGATAGTTCATCAAAGCCCGTTGGGCACGGTTGAAGGCGCCATGGACACCCTCTGTCTCCATCAAAACGTATCCAAGACCAAGCTTGGACCCCTCGTCGCCCATAACGCGATAAACGTGTTGATCTGGAACAGCTGCCTTAGATGCCTTGCGGGCTTCGCCCAGAATTGTGCCTATGGGTATCTGGAGGAGTTTAAGGAGGAATATTCCAAGGTACAGCCAACCTAGATTGTGCTCAATGAGGATTTCAATATGATTGTCAGCATTCGTGCGTTTAGAGTCAGGGGCGTATGCTAGGAACCACGCCGCTGCGAGTCCAATGCTCCCAAGAACACCATGGCCGATTGCATAGAAAGCTGCCACGGAGAACTGATCAGGGTAACCAACATGCTTGAGAGGGATGCCCTTGCTATCAGTCTCTGTCTCTTTCGTCTTTGATGCCATAAGACGATATGTTCTGTGATGATGGATGGAAAAGAGGAGACAAAATAATAATGGGCGGGCTATTTAGACTGGGCTCTGCGGTTGCGTTGTGAGAGGATGCAATGATGATCTTACAGCAACTTTCTGGCTTTTGTTGGGGTTCTCGTTCGATGGCCAACGCTTTCCGTGGCGAGTAGACGAAGTAGGGACAGACAGCCGACAGATGCCCCCTTCTGCGATCGCGTGCGCATGTGTACGAGCCAACACTTGAATTCCTTGTGCCTTGAAAAGAAAAAGAGAATCATGTTCATTAAATTGCAGCGTCCGACAACAGGAGGATTATGGATTGGGGGCTCCAAGCCCCCTTTTATGTCCTCTTTCTTCTCTTTTTTGGACGGGCGACAAATCGCCCGCTGATGTGAGGTCACTACCCGCGGGTTGTGACCAGGCACTAAAAAACCGCCCGCCGGACACTATGGTCACTACGGTCACTACCCGCGGGTTGTGACTGTAGTGACCGTTGTGACCGACTACAAAATGGCGCAGGCCAAAGCACCCGCCTCTTATATGTTTATATTGTTATTATTTATTTAGGCAGCGCTGCAATAATATGGCGACGGGTTGTTTGGTGGTAACAACGGTCACTACCCGCGGACACAACGGTCACTACGGTCACTACCCGCGGGTTGTGACCGTAGTGACCGTAGTGACCAGGGCGGGCGGTTTGGCAGTCTATCTTATCGAAATTGATTGTAGCAGTTGACGGCTGTTATTGCATCATCGCTTCAAAAGGGTAGAATAATATCGTCCTTATCGATCTTGAGAGAATAGTTGTTGTGTTGCTGCGGTCAGGTTGGCGATCTGAGTGCGCTTCCACCGCCCGGTTCGGATGCGTTTTTTTTGGCGATTTCTTAGAGCAATACTTGACGCCGACACTACTGCACCTACCACCTACCCCTCTATTGGCCGGCTCCGATCTATAAACTGTCAAATCCGCCTCTGGTATATCACAGACTAATATGTATGTTATGGAGAAGTGGCAGAAATACTTCTGCTAGACTCTGAATCGAAGCCTTGTAATGAATAAAGTGTTGTCATTACATCCCTATAAATGATAATTAATTCACCTTTACGAAAGGATTTCATCTACTGCGATACAATGCAGGTGTGATCATTGCTCGGACGGCGACGGCGAGTAACATTTCGTTGATGTTGCACTATCAGACTCTTACTCTAAGCCGATGCCCCCTCAGTGTTGCCTTTGTTCAGTTCAAAGTGATTGCTCAGGCTAAGCTCCAACAAGTGTCTGGTTGTTTATACTGATAATACAGTCTCCATTGTCTGTTGCAATCTACTCGAGCAGGTATACTCCATTATCATTCTTTTCAGCAATCACTCCGTTGTCTTCTCTAACCTTGCTTCCCATTCTCGCATCATAATCTCTACCTTGGCAACTTTCATCCCAATTATTACTGCTTGTGTCAATGATCTCTCTGTGGTCCACTGGCATAGTCCAATCTCATCTTTGGTGTGATGTACATGTTGCTGTACGTTGTTATTGTCGGCGCTATTTGTGACTGAGGCGTCTTCAGTATTGTCATCATAGGATTTTGTATCTTTATTATCAGCGGTAGACACATCATGATATGCGAGCCATCGTTGCTCAACAACATCTTCCAACATGATGCTTCCTAATCTATCAAGACTCATGAATTTACCTGAGGCAATTCGTCCATCTGTCATGGTGACACAAATCCTTGAGCCGAGGAGACGATGGATGGTGTCGAGAACTTCACCGTCGGCTGGAGAAGTCGTCATCATGAATACAGACGCCACAAGTACAGGCAACGAGGAGTCGAGAGGCGAAGAGTCAAAGCCGGGCAATTATATCTAACAACTGAAGTGTGAGCGTAGCGGAGCAGGTAGGCTGTAGTAGGATGGCTCAGAGAAGGGCAGCATATTGAAATTGTAGGAATAATAGAATGATGGGTGTAGTGGTGTAGTGTCGGCGTCAAGTTTTGCTCGAAATCGCCAAAAAAAAACGCATCCGAACTTGAGGTGGAAGCGTACTCAGATCGCCAACCTGACCACAGCAACACAACAACTATATATGCTCTCAAGATCGATAAGGACGATATTATTCTAGCCTTTTGAAGCGATGATGCATAACAGCCGTCAACTGCTCAATCAATTTCGATAAGATGCCAAACCGCAAACCGCCCGCCCTGGTCACTACGGTCACTACGGTCACAACCCGCGGGTAGTGACCGTAGTGACCGTTGTGTCCGCGGGTAGTGACCGTTGTTACCACCAAAACAACCGTCGCCATATTCACCCGCGGGAGATTTGTCGCCCGTCCAAAAAAGAGGGGAAAGAGGACATAAAAGGGGGCTTGGTGCCCCCAATCCATAATCCTCCATTGTCGACCCAAATGCAATATCACTAAGTAATAATTCTTAAGTAAAGCCCTCGGCACTTGTCGAGGCTGAGAAAGACATGGCTGCCTCAACCTCCACCGCGCCTGCGGGTGGAATAAAGAGCTTCTTTCTCCTCACACAAGATGCAGCAAACGATCCCCTGAACGGACACATCAGTATGGACTATCTCACGGTAGACCCCAACAACCGTGGGAGTGTCACCGCTCCGGTGGTCATCAAACAAAATCTTACCACCCTCTTCAACATGGGAGCCGTGACCCCCGTCGGAGTAGTAGGACCAAATGCCACCCTTTATTTGTTTTTCGGTGGCTTCACCGCGACGCCATCCGTCGTCGGCCGCACATCCGCCAACGAAGGTGCTTTCGTGGCCCAGCTGGGAGATGTGGACACCAGCGGTCAATTCTTTGAATACAAATTCAGTGCCGCCCCTTTTAACCTGATCCAACATAATGTGACTTGTGCTTCCGCCGACGTAGCGAAGGCAGCCGCCCAGGCTCATGCCACGGGCGCACCATTTGTCTTGGGCCCCTACACTGCTGGAGATGCAGACACTTCCACTGTAGCCACCCGTAAGTTCTTCGTGTCACCATTCTTCTTGGTGAAGCATTTTGCTGCCATTGACCCCGACGCCGATGTGGTCTTGGAATTCTGGAGAATTATCTACCCTGTTATCGAAGCTGAAAACAAAATAGCCGAATGTGAACCCCTCATCAATTACTTCCGAGTAGCCGTCACCCAGAGAGACGCTACAGAAAGTGCGAGACAGACTGAACTGACCGCCGTAGAGATTCCAACCCCCATCGGACGTGACGATGGCCTTCATGGATACTTGCGCCAACTTCTTGGTATGCGCTACCGTCCAATCTTTGGCACTGCCACAACCGCCGCTACAACTCCTGGGCCAAACCGTGTAGCAGATAGTCTGGACAAACAGAATGCGATCCAGGAAAAGGCCCTTAACGCAAAGTTGGACAAGCAGGCAAAGGACGAGGTTGACAAAATTATCAAAGCTTGTGGACACCCTGGACAATTAGAGTACATCATGAACATTTGTAATGTCACCCGGTTTGAGGACCTCCCGGACACACTGATGCTCATGCTAAAGACATCAGGGAAGGCGGAGCAAGACAACGTGTTGATCGAACGGATGAATACCATTTGTGATAAAGACTCAGACTTGGGAGAGCCACCAACTGTTCCGCCGGGCACTGCACGTAAAATCAGCAGGACCTTCTGGCACATGAGAACTTCCGATCTACCCCATACGGGAGCCGCACCGTGCAACCTGTTTGTACTACATGGTCCCAAGGATGAGATCGAGATGGAACGGGAGGAGGATAGACTGAATGAACAGATGAATATTTCCGTCGGGAAGGACGAGCAGCGGGAACTAGACAAGAGCAAGGTCTACTTGTCCACCACAGCAGGAATCACAGACCTAGTAAGAAAATTACACATCTTGTGGTTAGCGCTCACGGACGATCCGAATCATGTGGTCACCAAGTGGTTGGGGGATTACTGGAAGACCTTGGCAGCCAACCTGGGGATGATCAAGAAGTTTCCAACTCGGGGTAGTTATCCCAAGAGCCTCATTGGTGTGCACCTCCAAGTCAGCATCTCGCGCGAAATTCAGAAGTACAGCGAGGCCATCCATCAGAATAAAACCTACACAGGGCAGCTCAATCCACGACTGGTAGTCGATGTGGTCAAGGAAGATGATGGATCCCGTAACTGGGAGCTTATCTCGTCCGTTGTACCCACGCTGGAGAGACTGTACCCCCAGTCCATGGCGAAGCTAAGAGAAGGTGGAGAATTTGGAGGACTGGACGATGATGAGGTCACTATGGCAGGAGCAACTGCATCTGCATTTGGTAGGCTCCAAATGGGAACACCAGGAAGCGTAGTAGGAGGTGCTAGCCAAGGCATGTGGAATGACGAAGTTTCACAGATCGGAGATGTAGCCGAACGCAATCGCCCTGCCGCTCAATCGCCACGCCTTCCAACAGTGCGCCCAGCACAAAGCGCTGGGCGTCGTGCTGCCCCCGAAGTGGCAGCCCAAAGGGACTACAACCGCCAAGTGTCTAACAATCTGAAGATGTTGTGGGTTGAGAAGCGAGCAAAGTGTGGATCCACAAAGAAGGCAGCCAGAGAAGGAGAGCTGCCCCCACTTCCTAAGTCCAAGGTGGCTGGCCACGTGAACGACCCCATGTGCCTCAACTACCATGTGATGGATTTTTGTCTGGACAACTGCAGGGAGAAGTATGACCATGTCCCGTACACCGAGGAAGAGTTGACCGACATGAAGGAGTGGGTGAACACAAATGCTACCAGAAGGGCGGAGGACGACCGCACCCGTAACAGGAGGAATCGCCGTGGAGGTGGAGGTGGAAGAAACGAATGAATGATAGGCGTGGGGTTAAGAGCTAGTGCACCTAAGAGAAGTAACAATGAGTTGAACGATGTACAAGCACCCCTGTCGCCACCATCATCCATAGTAGTCCCACCTTGTGTTAAGAAGATCCGAACAGAGCACGGCGAAAATAGGTATGCCATATTGGCAGACCTGAAGAGCCCAGAGCAGGCAGTAGAGCAATCGGCTGTTGCCAAAGTGAGCCTGTTACAACAAGAATTGAGTGACAGAAGGAATGCCCTATTAGAGAGCAAGCTGAACCTTGGTCGCAAGAGGAAGCAGTCTTCCTCACCAACCCCGAGCAACACCATGCTCAGGGCCCAAGCACCGGCGTACCAGCCGAGTGGAAAAAATAGAGATGAACTGAAAGTCCAAGTGTTGAGAATGCAACTACGGAAAAGAACTACCAAACTTAGAGCGGAGGCTGCGTGGTACCAACCGTCACAGAAGGCGCCAGAGACGCTGCCACCCTTGGTGGTACCTACGCCCAAAACAGTGGTAGACAAGCCAGAAGAGTTGCCGGGTGAACTAGGTGAGTACATCACTGCTGATGTTGCACTACTGCAGGAATTGGGTTGGTCGAAGTTCGTTCAACAACTGAGGAGCCGCAGCGATTTTACAAACTTGGAAAATGTCCACCACCCAGCGAAGCGACTGTTAAAGTTCTACCGAGAGAGAGGCGCACCGGTTAAGCTGTCCACCCAAGCATGGACGCAACAGCGGATTAGGACAGCCATGAAGAGAGGCCCTCACAAGTCCTGCCATGAATACATGGATTTCTTGCGTGAGGAATTTTGGGATATGAGGTCGAAGTCTCAGTGGGTTGTTCTCCCTTACAGCGTCGTGAAGGACCTTCCTGGACTGCGCATTTCACCACCGGGGTGGTGCCACAACGCGATCGACGACCAAGATGGATCGTAGACTATTCGTTCTCGGACGTCAATGCCGAAACGCTCCCACTAGCAGCAGTCGAAAGCATGCAGTTCGGCCATGCACTTGATAGAATACTTCGTGAAGTATTGCTAGCCGATCCAGCCTTAGGACCAGTACAATTGTTGAAGGTAGACATCAGCGATGGCTTCTACCGCATCAACCTCAACGTTGATGACATTCCAAAGTTAGGGGTGGCATTTCCCACCAAGCCGGGAGAAGAAGAGCTGGTGGCTTTACCGTTAGTCCTCCCGATGGGTTGGAAGAACAGTCCTCCAATATTTGTTACCGCTACAGAAACCATCGCCGACCTAACCAACCAAAGGTTGAAGTCCAACATCCAGCATCATCCTCACCACCTCGACGACGCAGCCGAGGCAGTGCCATCACCAGCACCACCAATCTTTCCACCGTCAATATTACGACCACCCTGTCGAGCATTGCCAGGATACAGTCCAGCACCTCGATCACAACATCAGAGGAGAGTACGGTGGAGAGGAAAGTACGTGAAGACAGCACCGATTGGAACTCCAACACCTACTTCGCGTGATCCTTGCCTTCCTAAAAGAGCACAGCCGGTATCATATGTGGATGTATTTGTAGATGATTTTGTAGCCCTAGCACAACAGAGTGGTAACAGTCGACGGGTCCGCCGCACGCTACTTCATGCAATAGATGACGTCCTTCGGCCGATCGATAAGCTCGATAGTCCCCAACGAAGAGAACCTGTGTCCTTGAAGAAGCTGAAGCAAGGTGATTGTTCTTGGGGCACTATCAAAAATGTCCTGGGGTGGATTGTCGACACAGTGGCGATGACCGTGCACCTACCACTACATCGAGCGGAAAGACTGGCAGAGATTCTAGCAAGCATCCCCATCACCCAGAAACGCACTAGTGTGAAGAAGTGGCACAAAGTTTTAGGTGAACTGCGATCCATGTCCCTGGCACTTCCAGGAGCCAGGCATCTTTTCAGCCACATGCAACATGCGCTCTCAACAAAGATCAAGACCCGTGTGAACTTGAACCGAGGGGTGCACGACGCACTACAAGATTTCCGATGGCTACTCCGAGACTTGCAGCGACGGCCTACCAGGATTGCGGAATTAGTGCCACTGCTCGCATCTGCTGAAGGGCATCACGACGCTTCCGGCAAAGGTGCTGGAGGAGTGTGGTTCCCAGCCAAACACCTGGTGCCTCGCAAGGGGTACAAGAATGCACCAGTACTGTGGCGACTCAAATGGCCCAAGTACATCATTGACAAGCTTGTCACTTCCAAAAATCCGGATGGAACTATCTCGAACTCAGATTTGGAACTAGCGGGAGGTTTGTTGCACCTTGAAGCAATTGCACAATGTTTTGACGTTCGGGAGCGGACGGTGTTGAGCAAGACGGACAATCTAGCAACCCTGTTCTGGCAGCGGAAAGCAAGCGCCACCACCACAAAAGTGCCTGCCCATCTACTACGTCTGTTCGGAATACATCAGCGCCTCCATCGATACGTTCCACGCCACGACTACTTGTCGGGCCCATCAAACCCCATTGCTGATGCCGCTTCACGTGATTTTAACTTATCTTGGCCTCACCTCTTGAACTCTTTGTCACCTTATTTACCAAAGCGGGCATCTTGTCAAGTATGGACACCGAGCAACGAAGTCGTTTCCTCAGTGATTACAGCACTGCAAAACAAGCGATCAACGCCGGAGTCTCTGTGGGCCGAGCCAAGGCAGCCAGTTCAGTCTGGGAGATCTGGCAGAACTACTGTGCTGACCTGGGCCTCGACCCCTTTCTCGAAGCCATCCAAGACAAAGTACCAATCCTACAAGTCTTTGCACAGCGAGTTCGCAGTGGCAAACTTGCATCCAACGGCAATCCCATCCTCGCTAGATCGGTTGAAGATTACGTACGGCACGTTGCACAGACGTTCAAAAGTGTGGGGGCCCCGGACCCACGCATGAAGGAAGGATGCGCCAAACTTGATTTTCGGCTCACACGTCTACAAGCTGCATGGGCAAAACAAGACCCGCCCCCGCACCGGGTCAAACCGCTGCCGATCCAAGTCATCAGGTTGATAGCATCCTGGGCACAAGAATCGAGCCAGGATGCCGTGAAAGCTACATCGGACATGATTATCCTTGCCTTCTTCTTTCTCCTGCGGCCAGGAGAATATGTCGATACAAATGCGGAGTCCACTCCCTTCACATTAGCCGATGTGAGTCTGTATACAGGTGATATCTACCTGAACCCTGCAACTTCATCCGAGTTACAGCTCTTGGCTGCTACAAGAGTCACGCTCACGTTCACCACCCAAAAGAATGGAGTCAGAGGCGAGGTTATTGGCCTCTGCCGCAGTGGAACCGCAACTGTCTGCCCCGTCCTTGCCGCAGCGCGTCGTGTCATCTACCTTCGATCACATGGAGCCCCTCCAGGCACCCCGCTGGCACGACTTTTCAGCGCCAGTAGAATTACAGCCAGTGACATCACCCGCACCATCAGACAGGCTGTCACCCTGCTGGGGGTGGACCTCGGCTTCACCCCAGGTGATGTCTCAGCTCGATCCCTTCGCGCTGCCGGAGCCAACGCGCTCCTCTTGTCCAATGTGGACCCCAATATCATCCGCCTAATCGGCAGATGGAAGTCAGACGAAATGTTACGCTACCTCCACGTGCAGGCAGCTCCCCTCATGGCAGACTATGCTAAGAAAATGCTCCAAGGGGGGCACTACACGCTGCTGCCCAACGAGCAGCAGCCCCTCCCCCCGCAATTGATTCCTGATGGGAACATGGTACCTCTCCACTAACCCACTGCCTCCTTTCCAGTCTTGGCCGCTGGTTTTCTAAGCTAGTGATGACGTGAAAGTACCGCTTTCCTGCCTAATTCGCCCCTTGCGGGACGCCGTCCCGATAAGCCGTCGCACGCCAGGGCCTCAGCCGCCCTCGTCAGCCGTGCCATGCCCGTTGAACCTCAGTCGGCCCCCACCCACAGCCTGAGCGCCCTCCCCAATGGGTTGAGAATAAGACGCTCGGCCAGTGGCTGCTATTGAGCAGCCCCATGCTTGTTAGACCCGTCTCAAGACGGGCCTCCCCCCAAGTGTCTGCGACGCACGGTTCCCGTGCTCTCAAGTCTCGTTGGCCTGGTCGTCCCCTTGTGATGACCAACCCAACTCACCTATTCTTCGCTCCGCTCAGTTCACCCACCCATACCCTCCCTTTATGGCCTAATGGCGGCCCAGAGCCCAGCTCCCAGCCACACCACACCGTGTATCCCAACCTAGTTGGAGTGCAAACTGTGCTGCTGAGAGCAAACTCGGCTCTGGAGACAGGATTGGAAGGGCCTTCCTAGTAAAGTCCCAATTTCCTGCCACTTACGGTACTGAGTATCTACTGTACACAAGCATCATACCTACAGACGAGAACACGCCTCGAAAGCGGACAAAGTCCGCTTTCCGTGGCGAGTAGACGAAGTAGGGACAGACAGCCGACAGATGCCCCCTTCTGCGATCGCGTGCGCATGTGTACGAGCCAACACTTGAATTCCTTGTGCCTTGAAAAGAAAAAGAGAATCATGTTCATTAAATTGCAGCGTCCGACAACAGTGTCGACCCAAATGCAATATCACTAAGTAATAATTCTTAAGCCCACCCACCCACTCCTCGGCCCAGAGCCCAGCTCCCAGCCACACCACACCGTGTATCCCAACCTAGTTGGAGTGCAAACTGTGCTGCTGAGAGCAAACTCGGCTCTGGAGACAGGATTGGAAGGGCCTTCCTAGTAAAGTCCCAATTTCCTGCCACTTACGGTACTGAGTATCTACTGTACACAAGCATCATACCTACAGACGAGAACACGCCTCGAAAGCGGACAAAGTCCGCCGCCTGCTAAAAAAGCCCCCAAAACCCCCGCGCGTGGAGGAGAAGGAGGCTCCGCGCGCTCAGAAAAAAATCCCCACAATCACGCCAGATGAGGCTAAAGATTCGGAACTCTAAAATCAGATACCATTAAGGTTATTTCTCGTAGATAATGATTCCCACGTTGATTTGTGAGAAAGCGCCATCTGGTTGTGAGAAAAATACCTTAACCCTAATGGTATTTTCAAGACCCCTTTTAAGGATATTGCAGGCTACTTAAGCAAACACACGAAGATGGTTTTCTTACTTCCAGATTCGTTCTTTTATTGGTGCAAGGTGCAATCAATCAACGATCTTTGCTTTCTTTCCACTTTGAAGAGTTTTATTTTTAGTTGTGATGTTGAAGATGAAGTGTCTTGTTGATGGCCAAACCGCCTGCTAAAAAAAAGCCCCCGAAACCCCCGCGCGTGGAGGAGAGGGGCTCCGCGCGCTCAGAAAACAAAATCCCCACAATCACGCCAGATGAGGCTAAAGATTCGGCAACCCTCAAATCAGATACCATTAAGGTTATTTCTCGTAGATAATGATTCCCACGTTGATTTGTGAGAAAGCTCCATCTGTGTGTGAGAAAAATACCTTAACCCTAATGGTATTTTCCACCCCTTTTAAGGATATTGCAGGCTACTTTAGCAAACACACGAAGATGGTTTTCTTACTTCCAGACCTTAGATGAGAAAGCAGCAAAGAAGCTAAAAAACGGGACCGGTAATTGTATTCGTGTGAAAGGTACATCAGAGACATATCAGTCGTTTCAAAAGCTCACTCTGATACACCAAACGCAAGATTGACCAAGAAAGGAAGCGTGAGCATGAAGAAGCAGGGGAATGATCATTGCGTTCGGAGTGATGGCATGCTCCACAAACTTTTAGTTTTTTGAACGTCAACGTCAACATCAACATCATCGTCTTCATATTTATATATTTTACGTTATTGTTATCTCTATTTTTCAAAGACTAAGAAATAATTCACATTCACTCTAGTCGACCTCCTCACGGAGCCATCAGATCAGTCCCAACGAGCGTCATCACCTGCAGATGTTGACTCGGTGCGCAAGAAATTGCAGGCAGGTAGGAATAGAAGAGGAAGAGTGGGGAGAAGAGGAAGAAGGATGTAAAGTCTCAGAAGAATAGGAAACAATATGAAAAGAGGAAGAGGAAGTCAAAGTCGACGCAGGCTGCAGTGAAACCCGAGGCGCCTCTGTCGTTTCCAGATCATATTAGCTCTGTAGGAGTGGGGCAATCCAGCATGAGGGAGGATGTTGTCATGGCGGATGAAAATCAAGAGTTGAAGAGCGGTGATGGGGCGCCTTTGCTTAGTAGATTCAATCTTACTACACTAATGGGGACATAATCAGACTTGCCATTTCATCACATGGACCTTTTCGTCATTACTAATTTCCCCCTATTTGCGCTGCCCCCTTCTTCACACATGCACGCCCGTGGTGCTCCCTTTATAAACCAATCCGACTTTTCCTCCAAACGCTTTGACACTTGATCGAACACACTCTCAAATATGAACGCATCATGTTCGGACTGTGGAGCCGTTGGGTCCTTCGATGGCCCTTCTCTTCCTCCCTTCTCCGATATCCTTATCCTTCCCACTCTTCATCAACGCCCCCCACTCCATTCCCCACCCGGCTCCCCACCTCGCAATTGTGTGTCTCTAGTTTTTCGATGTAAGGCCGTTCCCCACCGTAAAACGGATTACGAATACGGATTCGGGGAAGTGTGCTGCGTTGTGTGTGTCTTTTTCCCTGTAACCGTGGCACATGAAGGGAGAGAAAATATTTGGGGCGCTATTCTACATAGGAACTCCCCGAAGAGGGCGTGCGCCCCTGTTTGAACGCGTTTTTCAAGTTCGGAGTACGAACTTGGGGGTCCAAGTTCGTAACTCCGAACTTGGTGTTGGGGGGGCATGCCCACAAAGGGGAGTTCCTACGTAGAAGTGGCCCACATTGTTGAATTCGTTTCGTAATCCGTTGACGGTGGGGAACGGCCTACAATAAATAAAAAGAACACGTACGTGGACAGTCGATGACCGATCATCGCCTATTTATATTTCTTTGTCAGAACGGGACTCGGCCAGGGTATCCTTCGAATCGTCAGTCATTTTGGTTCTTTGTCTGCCGCTGGCTACACTCGGATTCCTCATTGGCCGATATGCGGTTCAATGTCGTGTTAGTAGATGCAAGAAGCACGACTATGCATATATCTATTTGATGCGGATATATCGTACTTCCTCGCCCGCTGCATACTTATCTATATTATCACAACATAACAACGATGGTGGCTATCCTCCTCTTTCTCTTTTTTTCCAACAGCGCTTCCACCAAGCGACACAGTGGCTGTTGTTATGTAACATGTTGTTGCTGGTTGGTATCAATGCCACGCAAACAAATTCGAACCATGCCTGGAAAAATGTATGAAGAGCTCATCATCGATATCAAAGAGGCACGCTCATTTCTTTTGGGTATACTGAACGGTATATCCAAAGAAGTGAATCCTCCTTCATGATGAAGGGGTCCCCAATGTACAATCTCAGGATGTGCCTTCAAGCAGAAACAGAAGAGCACTTTCCTCTGTGCTTAACTCTTCCAAAACCAAAAGTCAATTAATAATTCTGTATCTATTTGTAAATTTTTGTGAATGATAAGTTGCAAGTTGTATGTACATAGACTATTCACTGCGTTTACCAAGGGTAGACAATCCAATCAACATGTAATTGGAGACCAGCTGTGAATGTGACAAGGACTTCTCCTGTCAGAGGACTTTTATTGCTTGTCTGCATCCATCGCTGAATTGCATGTCGATCATAAGTATGTCCGTCCGCTGCAACTACAGGATCAACCATTGCCACTCCTGTGATGGGGCAAGGAGGCATTCCTGGGAGAGCCTTCTTTTCTTCGTAAGAGTTTGGTTGCTGTGGCAATGCCGTGGCATCGTATTCATCACCACTTTGAGTCAAAGATTCATCTTCCTCAGGGTGAGAGTACCTTCCATCCAAGTTAAACCCATCAACAACATCCTCAACTGCAAAATCAACGCCATTTGCAAGCCAGCGGCCAAGCAAAGAGACACTACTTCCTACAGCTTCAGATCCTACAAATACCAATCCCTCGTCAGGCAGCGCCTCTATCTTCTTGCCAATAATATCAATCATGGGAGACTGACTCAAATTATCACACAGATCAAGAACTTGATCTTTACATTTCTCGACTACAGCTTGATATCGCTTTATGCAAAGAAGTAGGTATCGATGAACTTCAAATGTACAATTCCACCCCTCAGGAGTTTTGTATGATAGCACTACATAGTCGCCCACAACTTCATCTACACGGAATGATTTGGGATACACACCTAAAGCTGTCGATCGAGAATGATCCGAGGACAAAGATGATGAAGACAAAGTGGTAAACGATGAAGTTGACGCAGAAGAGCGCATGGGCTTCGTCACATTCTTCACAGTGTACAGAGGGACAGGATACAGCTCTTCATCGATAGGATAGACATTGGCGAAGACGCACAAATCTCCAGGTTTAGGTGGAGGATCAGTTGGTTCGTATTCGATTACAATGCGCACACGTCCCGCTTCATTGTTTTGGTTGCCAGCAGAATTATTGTCATTGTGTAGAGTGCACCACTCATCAAAATAGGGCGTTTTGCCTGTGAGTATCCGCAGTATATTAATGGAGCACTTCCCAACGAGATAATCGTCATCGTTTGTGTCTGCACCAAATTGTTTCTTGTGCTTATTATTAGAAGTGGCTTTCGAGAATAGCGACAACTGCAACATTGGTGGATCTGGTCGATTCTGGCGAGGTTGTGTATTCATTTTGCTGCAAGATGCAACTTTCTTGGGTGCAGTTTCCTTTTTGTTTGGAGATGATTGTCGTGACGAACTCTTCGATTTGAATGATTGATAAGACTTTGATTGGTGCATCTTCCCCATCCGAAGTGGGAATGATGAGCAAGTGACGTCAAAATAGGATTGGTCCCCTCGTGACCAATGATAATCGCCATGTGCATGTTCAAACGCAGTTGATGTGATCTGTGTGTTTCCACGAAAGTTCAATTTGGCATACGGGTGAAGAGACGATGACAGAGGTGTAACATTCCCACCCGAAGCTGGACTCATTGTTGATCTTTGATGACGTGCACGTCGATGATTGGATAACAGAGTGCCAATTCCTCCTTGACTGTTGGGGTTTGGCCTCAAATTTCTAGCTTGGAGCACTCTGATCATCAGAGTACCAAGAATGTATTCCTCTCCTAAATCTAAATCTCCTTGATCTATTCCATAACAATCGTCTTGATATTCTTGTGATCCAATGTTATCAAAATCATCATTTGTAGATGGAATGGCTGGGAATGCGGACATGGATATTGTTTGTGCCACCAACAGATCATTATTGTTGTATTGCTGCTGCCCTCGTGATTGTTCTTCTTCACAATCTGCACCTAAATTATCGTAGTCTGGTGTTGAGGGCATGCTATCATAATCTGCATCGTTGTTGTTGTTGTTTTGTTCCTCCAGAGACATATTATGTTCTTCCGCAAGATAATCATAGTCGGGCTCACTTGAAAGGTCATCTAATAAGTCATTTTCTACCACAGCTTCACCAACCAAATTATTGCCACTCATTTCCAGATATTGTCGAGCGACACTTGCGTTGGCTTCGCCGGTCACTGCAAGAAAATCGTCCTCCATCCTTTCACCAGCAGTTAGTTTATTATGTCTCTCCGTAGGCCCTCCTCTACAGTATTGTATCATAAACCAAAGCACTAGAAACTACCATCTCCATGATTTTACATTTTTTTACTCTCTTGCTCTCTAGAGGAGAGGGAGAAAGAGGGGGGAGACCACACCTCGTACGTGTCCTGATGAGGTTCATCGGGCTGTATCATATTCGACCTCACATGGCATGTGTAAGTAGCGTCGTCAACTGTAACGTTGTCAACTCGGCATCGAGACGTCCTATTTAAAGTCCTTCGCTCAGGACGAAAATTAATTTTAATCTCAATGGTCAAGGCACATCAAATCTTGTAGAAATTTGATACAGACTAATCGATCATGGCAAAGAAGACGAAAAAGAAGTCAAACAAAGAGCAGAAACAGAACACTGTTCCGACTGAATGGGTCGGAAAGTCAGTTGAACAACTCAAGGAACTTGTTGATCAACTCCAATGTGATCTCGAGAAGGCTCGGAAGAGCAGAAACAAGGCCCAAATTGAATTTGCATCAATCCAATCATATTATGATGTCACGAGAGAGAACATTCGAGAGCTCGATATGAGAATCGAGAAGCAAGACTTGGAGGTAGAAAACATAGAAGAGGACAACGATACTGAATTGAAGGTGCACGAACAAAAGTCAAACTTCGTCAAGTATTGTCATGATCAAAAGCTCAAACAAACAAGAGAAGAGACGGATGCGAGAATAAACGATTCCATTGAAGACCATGCGAATCATGTCGAAAGTACCAAGGCATCAAAGGCAGGATTGGAGGCCGAAAAGGATGATTTAGAGAAGCGCCTCCTTGATGAATTTAGCAGCACTCGCACCCAACAAAGAGACGAACGAAGTCGCATCAAGGAACAGCTCGACGCCGACGTGCGCTTGTTTGAGCAACAATGCGAAGCTCACCAGTCGCTCCTCAAGGAAGAACTCTTATCAAGACGAACATCGGAGCTATATGCTATTGAATCTAGGAAGGATTCTCACTTGAAGGATGTAATGGCATCACACGAGAGAGCGTGTAGTGAAATGATGTCATACTTTGATGGAGTGGAGCAGCAGCAATCAATCGACATCGAAGAGCTGCGGGCCCAGATACGACGGCTCAAGAAGGTTGCTGTAAAGAATGATTCCGATAGTAACAATCTCAAAGAAAGCAACAGGATTCACGGTGATGACCTTCAAATTTGCTCTGACAATGTGTCCAACCTCAAGTCACAAACCAAGGATATGGAAAAGGATCGAATTTCTCTCAGTGCTGCTAATGCACGACTTTCGGCCACCCGAAAGGCAATTCGACAAACACGGCACGAGTACAATGAGTTCCAAGAAAAGGTTACAGCTGTGAGAGAGGATATTGACCGTGTCAAGAATCAAACGAAGGAGCTGAATTGTAAGTGCAACACATGTAGTTAGTTTGCCTCTTTTGTTTCGTTTGCACAACTCATACACACACCGCTGTGTTTATATCAGCTTCCAACGTGATTAGTTGCAATGCTGCCAAGATGGAAGCGTTGAGAGAGTCATTGGAGAGACAACAAAAGAAGAATGACATTGTTGACCAGCACAGAAGCCATATAGTTGCATCGGCAGGTCTGACTGGTGATAATCAATCAAATGAGCTAACGAACAACATAAATGACTTTGTCAATGACACCAATAAAGAAATCGAGAAGCTGACGGTTAAAGTCGCTCAGGCGACACATAAGTATACGAGTGATTTGAACAATTTCCTCTCCGAGCTAAAGAAATGTGGCACATCCACTGAAGATATCAACTCCTTAACAGTAAAATGTTGAACTAAGAATGTATGGTACCTCACATTTACTTTATATAATCATGCCTGTGGCCCATCTACTACTAATCTAAACACTATTGTCTTTTCGTCATGGCGGCGCTCTTCATCTTCACTGCAATCCCTTGATGTCAAGTTTGCTTCCCTCTGATGACTTCACACCGACGAAATCCCGAAGAATTTGAGGATTGGAGCTCTCAAATAAGATGTCATGTAAGAAACGTTCCAACAGAAAGACCTTGAGTGAGAGATATCCAGCATCAAGGCATCGGTACCATCTCTGCCTCTTCTTGAGCAATCTCCAGCTTGTCATGGCATTTGGAAGAAGTTCTACGTCAAGATCGTCGTCTGTCACACTTAGAGGATTAAGACCCGTAACGACGGCAGCACAACTTTCTGGACCATTGGAAACTTTTCGGCTGAGCTGCGAAAAGTCAGAGTATCGTTTCCACACACCCACTGTGTTGCGGAAGTTACCATCGCAAAAGATGACGAGGTACTGTGCGTACTTGCCATGCTTCTTGGACTCGACGACACGATAACTTGCAATGGATACACTGACAGTGTCTACTCCATCCATGAGCTGACCTTTATCATTTTTAGCTGGGAAACTCTTGCTTACCGTAGTCCCAAACACATTATCTCCTCTTACGACCACAGTCAAATCATTATCACTTCCAACGCCCTTCATCTTTTTATTGACCAACGTGTGGTGATGCTTGTGCGGTCCCAACGTGCCCATGTTGTAGTCCTTCGGCCGGTTTGGATCAAAGTACATCTCAATTGCTCCCACACTATTCAAATGATGATTAAGAGTAGCCTCGGCAACATCCGCCTGGGCTGCCTTTACCGACGCCGGATCTGCCATGCCACTGTCCTCATCTCCCTTCATGTTAAATGGAGCAGCCAAATTGTAGTTGGATATATTCGACTGTTCATGACCAACAACATCGTCGTTGAATGGATTGATCGCAATGGGAGTAGAAGCCGTAAGAACCTCCACTGGAATTTCATACCTAACTTTGGACCTTGTAAAGTTTTGAGCCCAAACTTGTTCAAAGAAGGCACGCTCTTCTACAGGTTGGGGTGGGCGGTTGCCGGCAGTGTACTTCCACAGCCTTTGTGTTGATAGTGACTCTTCCAGGACGTAGGTGGGCGCCGTCACCGCCATGGTGTTGTGTTCTACGAGGATGCATACATGATGAAAGTGTGAGGGGTAAAGAATTCGCAGAGAAAAAAGTTGGAAAGAAAAGCGAATCATCATCATGAACGTAGTTGGCGATCGGCAGTCATCCTCGCTAAACATCTGGTATTTGTCGCACCATCTGGCGTGACGTAACAATCGAGCTAAATAAATCGCAACAGCGTGCACCAAAGAAAACAACCATGTCGAAAAACATGCCATCTTGTCTGCTCTTACCTTGCTTCTGCGGTTCAATAATTGCCTCTAACGCACTCTGCATCAAATCACTTCCCATCTTCCATATCCCACTCTTTTTTTGTTCCTTTTTGCCATCCCCCTTTACACCCCCTCCCAAACTTTCCCCGCCTGACGCAGCCGGTTCGTGTCCATGAACATCTTCAAACCATCCCCAATTCCCTCCAGTAATGCTAGATTGACGATTCTGAGATGATGAATTGGAATTGGACATGGATTCATCATGAGATACCTGCCGTTTAATTCTGTTGCTTGCTTCTTTTTTCAGAGGAACCCCACCACCTCCATTATCGTCGCCGGGGGCTTCTTCTTCCCCCTCCTCCTCATTACACCTGTGAAGACTGTCGTCATCGCTATTGCTCCCCTCCTCACCGGACAAACTTGACAAACGAGATCCATCTTGAGACATTGTTGCAGAGAATGGAAAGCCCGATTGATCGGGTGCACCTTCACCCTCCATATTTTCTTCGGCCTCTTGACGAGCCCCGTGGTTTTCTAGAGCAGCTACCGTCATATTTTCAACTCTCGTTTTCTTGTCTTCTCGGTCCGACTCGACCATTATTGCTTCAGGGTTGGAGATGACTCGTTTGAGGTCTTGGTTGGTTGTGGCCATGGTTCAATGGTCGTGCTGCGGTGGTCTAGTGTTCGTTGTTTTCTTGGATTTTTGTGCACAAGAGGAACGCTTTTGTGGCGGTGGTGGTTTTGTGGCGGCGCGGAGAGGAAGCAGATGGCGACGTCGATGCCCCCTTTTTGTTCCCCTCTAGACTGTCGTGCGTAGCTAAATATCGAAGACCTCACACTCATCACTTCTTCATCCTCGTGCGTCATAGACCATGAGATGTGTTAGGTAGCAGCGTGACAACAAACTTACACCTTAAGCAGCAGCAGCAAGCAAGCTACACAATATACAAACCCTAACAACGATAATAATATAATGAATCTGAAAATGGCAGCCTGTTTCGTAGCGACAGCCTCGCTCACGAGCTCCTGCTTGGCATTCTCCCATCGCTCCATGATGTCAAGCAGTGGCAGTTTGCGTCGTGCCATTGCTTCATCAATGACATCACCTCGTCCTATTGCCTACAATCAAAGATCAGTAATACCAACCCAATTTTCTACTCGCCTAGCATCCACCGCCGAGGCAGAAGCAGCTCCATCCTCCACCTCTGATGAAGAAGATCTCACCGACGAAGAAAAGGAAGCAAAGGCACGTGCTGCCCTCAAATCACCCTTCCTAAAAACCATGCGTGATCGTGGCTTCCTCTTCCAATGCACCAACCTCTCCGAACTAGATTCCATCTTGAACGATGCCACATCGAAAGATGAGGCAATTAGTGCCTATCTAGGGTTTGATGCTACCGCCGACTCGCTCCACGTTGGATCACTACTTCAAATTATGATTTTACGACACTTACAACAATCTGGTCATCGTCCCATTGTACTTATCGGCGGTGGTACATCCAAGGTAGGCGATCCCACCGGTAAAGACGAAAGCCGTGTCATGCTAACCGACGATAT
This sequence comes from Skeletonema costatum, assembly GCA_018806925.1. Classification (NCBI taxonomy): domain Eukaryota; phylum Bacillariophyta; class Thalassiosirophyceae; order Thalassiosirales; family Thalassiosiraceae; genus Skeletonema; species Skeletonema costatum. The sequence goes on from JAHBBA010001268.1 coordinate 128,744, forward strand.
CATCAAGCAGAATACCGATGGAATTTCCAAGGTGTTTCAAAAGTTCCTTACATTCGGTGACGCAACTCCAACGGATGCCATCATGGTCAATAATGATGATTGGCTTAGTTCCATATCCTATTTGGAATTCCTGCGTGATTATGGACAACACTTTACGATCAATCGAATGCTCTCCTTTGAGAGTGTGAAGCAACGTTTGGCACGTGAGGCACCCTTTTCCTTTTTGGAATTCAATTACATGATATTGCAGGCGTATGACTTTTTAGAGTTGAATCGACGATATGATGCCAAGTTGCAACTTGGGGGGAGTGATCAATGGGGCAATATGATCAGTGGTTGTGAGCTTGGACGGAGGGTGGATGGAGCGCAATTGTATGCGCTTACAGCACCTTTGATTACGACTAGTGATGGAAAGAAGATGGGAAAGACTGCTGGTGGGGCAGTGTGGTTGAATGCAGATAAGTTGAGTGAATATGACTATTGGCAATTTTGGAGGAATACATCGGACGAAGATGTGATTCGATTCCTAAAGTTGTTTACGGAATTGCCATTGGAAGAGATTGAGACTATGGAAGGTTGGAAGGGAGCTGATATTAACAAGGCAAAGATTGTGTTGGCAGATGAGGCTACAACCTTGTTGCATGGGCGGGATTGTTTAAAGTCTATCCATGATACGATTGATTCCATGTTCAAGGGTGGAAAGAGTGCCGCGGCTAGTACGGAAGGGTTGAATCGCATTTTCGTTAGTGAAGATGAAGCCTCGGAAGGTGTCAAGTTTATTGACTTGTTTGTCAAACTAGAGTTGGCGAATAGTAAGAAAGAGGCACGCAGATTGATCCAGGGCGGAGGAGCAAAACTTGGAGAAGAAAAGATTGCTGACGAGAATGCTGTATTGAATAAAGATAGCTTTGGAGGTGCGAATGAGGTGACTTTGAGAGCGGGCAAGAAGCGTGCTGGTGTTGTAGAGTTACAATGAGATTAAAACATAGCAATCCTTCAAGAGTGAATGTACTATCCGCATGTGTTGCTCTTCTATTTTTATCTTTTCTTATGTCGATTAGCGAGTAAATATATAGTACACTCAATCAAGATCACACAGAATTGCCTCCAATAGCATCTCATTTGTAGCATTCCCAAAGTGCCTCATGTCACCAGGAGTTTTCGGGTCATCTTCGGAATTGAGTGAAAGGGCATCAATCGGCGTTGGCAGTACCCTCAATGTAATGGTATCACCTACACGCCTCTTGGTTTCATCCAGCACTAGCTGCTTAGCAATAGTATTGATTTCTCGAATTCTTACTTGTGTCATGCTCCATTTTCTGTCGTCGTTCGTCAAGTTTCCGTACACAATGGGATGGACGGCAGTAGTTGGAGCAAAGAAGAAACTCTGGTGGTGTTTCCTACCGGAAGGAATATGGTCAAGTAGTCTCTGAAAATTGTCACGGAATTTATCGATCTTACCATAGGCTGCCTCCCACAGCCCAGATGGATTGAAAATGACCACGTTCTCGGTTGCATTCTTCAGTTCATTTGCATAAGCTTGAAATGTTGTCTCACTACCCAAAGTTTGCTTGATTTGTACACATCGTAGATTACTACTACTCTCCAATTCCCACTTGAGATGTTGACACATGTAAAATGGCTGAGAATCACCAATGAATACAATATTGTAATCTCTCTCTCGCAATGTTGATGGGCAAGATCGTGTACCATCATTCAAGATGTCACCTTCATAATGTGCACTCGACACCCATTTCAGTTCATGGCTTCTTCTCACCAGCCAATCTGCATTGGCACCATCGCTGCTGGGGTCGAAATCAGTCCAATCCCAAGCACGATGGAATGTTGGAGATCCACGGAAACTAGAAGAACTTGAGGGAAAATCAGATATAGAGCTTTCATAAGCCACATACTCCACTCTCCAGTAGACTACAAAGCATAGATCACCTTGTTCAAATGTTGATGGTGGACGAATGTTCAAATGGAAATTAGTTTCCCAGTTCGTCTTCATGCCCAACCTTCGTTTGGCTGTTCCAAATTGATACAGAGTGCCATCATCATCCGGTTCATTTTCAGATAAAAGTGTTACTGTAGCAATCGCGTTGGTACCATCATTGTCTTGTCGTGGCGTTGTACATCCATCTTCATTCAGGTAGCCGCGTATTGTCGCAATAATGATTGGTCGTTTGTATTCACTCGTCACAGTCAGGATGCCCGTCTTTGTATAGCTCTCTTTTGGATCTGAAGCGGCGGGTGTAATACTATGGGAGTAGCTTCTGGCTGAGATTATTATCACAACGACGAAAGGAATTACTAATCCCCAGAATGAGAAGTTGTTACGTCGCAGGCTGCCTCTTGGGTGCATCTTGGAATCACCGTCGATTTTATCGATGGTGAAGATTCCTCCGCCTTTAGGCTGAAGGTGTTTGTTTAGACGGCGACGCATTATGAAGATACAATTATGTTATGACCTCATATGTTAGCAGAGTCTCTTTATGCTGCAACAATACCATTACTTTCACTTACTCATTACCTATGACCCCATTGCGAAATGACTTCCATCATCTTGCAACTGAAAAAGTGAGCACAAAATGTGAGTCGCTTTTCCTCTCCTCTCTTCAAATTTGCTATCTTCATCAATCGCAAAAAGTACAAAGACGCCTCATATTTCTGTGCCGAATGAAACGGTCGCGGTGTATATAGACATCAATAGCAGCCCATCTCACGCACCACCACTGCTTCTGCCCGCTACCATCATGGCCGCCTCCAGCGAGACCGCGGCTCATTTCGCTACAAATAATCATAATAATGGCTCTACTATTTCCACTGCACCACCACAAGTTGCTGCATCGGCTATGGCCACCACAAGACCATCCAATACTACCACTGCTCCAGCAGCTAGAATGATTACAGAAGATGAACGACGAATGAAGTTCTTAGCCTTGCTGTGCGGTAGTGGTGCATTCCCACGTACTAATTCTAGTCAAGGCGGTACCAACAACAATAATACCGTGATGATACATAATAATCGGCAGAGGAGCGGCAGCGTTTCAAGTATTGGCAAGGTCATGGTAGAAGGTAGTGGTGTTGCCAGTAAAGATGTCAGTGCCATGGATATTGACCTTCCACAAATAATTGATTCATCATCTGATACTACTAAAAATGGCAAAACTGCAGCCACCACCACTGTATCATCATCCGCCACCAGAGGAGTTGCAATACAAAACAACAACGAGGAACCAAATTACACACCCACCACACCCCACAATCTATCACGCCGTCTACTCCACAAATCATCCGTAGGGTATCTCGACGACTCTGTCCCACTCCTAACATCGGCACTCTCCGATCGATTCTTGGCAACTGTTTTAGTTCAAGCCATGGCATGTCGTGATCGACGTATTGAGGGGTACAAGGCGACGTTACGTCAGCGCAAACGACGAAGGAGGCATCGGAGACGAGTGTTGCGAGAAAAAAAGTCGAGGGATGATAAGACGATGAAAAAGTTGAAGATGATGAAGGGTGGGGAAGATTATGGAAAGATGGCGGAGGATGTGGATAAGGAGGAAGAGTATTATGATTCTTACCATGGAAGAATGATGATGGGGAGGATGGGGATGGTGACGAGTATAATTCAGAGGATGAGGACGATGACGATGTTTCAGATGATGAATTGATAGATGAAAGTCAGTATGATTTAAAGTTACGTGACTTGGTCCGTCCACTGAGTGCATGGGGGTTTGACTTGACGGGCAAAATGGGATTTCATCAAGACGATGAGGATGATATCGATCGTAAATTACAAGATGATGATGATGATAGTGCATCAGATGGAGATGATATGGATGAGGAGGAGAATGAGAATGATGAAGGCGAGAATGATGAGGAGGATGGAGATTTAATGACGGATGACGAGGGGGTGGCTGCTGGGAAGAAGAGTAGTAGTGCTGCATCATCATCGTCGTCTCCCAAGAAGAAGAAAAAAGTGACTCAATCCAAAACAAAAAAGGCGTCGACAAGTACAAAGAAGAAGGCAGCCACTACAAAACGAAAACGAACTGATGAGGAGGGAGGTGGTGGAAAGGATGGCAAGGAGGAGGATAGTGGAAAGCCCAAAGCTATAAAGGCATCGACCGAGGCTTCAAAGAAGCCATCTGCTGCTGACAAGAAGTAGCGTAGCGATCAAAAAATATATCATATCTCACACTATATATTTCTCAGAGTTACACGTATTATCGGTATGCATCGGGCCTAATAATCAATAGATCTACCCCTCCAACAAGATCTCACCCATCGAGGAGACGGCGTCGATCTCATCAACAAGGTCGACATATTGGCCTTTCAAATGAAGTGACTTCGCATAGGCATGAGTGAGGGCGACCTCAAGGTGAAGCAAATCCAAGTTACCCTTGTTGTGAATGTCCGTTGCATCGGTTAGGTCTCCACCTAGCTGGGAGAGCAGTTCGTCGAAGGATTCGTGGGTGGTGAGCATCGATGAGCCAGAGTACCCTCCACCGGTGTTGAGATTGCTAGCCTTTGGAGTTGTAACATCGTTCTTCATTGCTGGGGTAGGACTTCGGACTGAATTTCCCATTGCATCATTGCGATGCTGGAGCTCGTCATCGGTTCTCGTCGTTTCATTGGAAGCATTGACATGCTTCTCTGCAGTTGGCATAGCGGGAATGACTCTAGAAGCTGAATCATGCTGGACAGTCTTGTGAGGAAGAGGAGTGACTGCATTTTGCTGAACTCCCGCATTCTGCTGAATCTTTCCAATGCTAGTAGAAGGACGTGCAAAAGGAGTAGTCGATGCTTTCTTCGCCCCGTTGCGATGATCAGGGGTGATGGCCGTCGTGTTTCCCCCATTCATATTCGCAGTGCTTTTCGTAGCAAAAGTCTTTGTGGTAGATTCTGGCAAAGCGAATTTGACCTTTTCGGTGCTATTGAATCTTCCCATACCACGTGAGTTGTTGCCCAAGACACTCGATGAAGTGAATGCTCCGTTGGCACGTTGAGTAGTACTTGCAGCAGAACTGGCAGCAGTGGGAGGAGTCCTCCCAGTAGAAGCAACGGTGGGAGGAGTCTTCCCTTTCGTCGTGCCTCCGAGTTGCATCATCGTATGCGCAACATTTACATTCACATTATCATTGTTGGTAACTACGCCTGGAATGACTATGCTATTTTCATTGACAATTGATGTAGCTTGATTCACCTTTGCGCCTGGTGGTGAGAGCGAAACACGTTGAGAGGAGCTGGCGTTGCTAGCGAGCACACCGCCCTGTTTCGTCGTCTCGGCTGCGACATCCGTGTTCGTATTTTCACGACTCTTCTCCTCAGCACTAGCATTCATACCAGGAATGATGATCTCTTCTTTGTTTGGACTGGATGCTGGCATTGCATTGCTGCTAGGCTGGACATCTCTTTGATTGACAGTGCCGGCGGCACCTGAGAAGTATGGACTCTTCGCAGGAAGAGCAGGAGCAGGAGGCGCAGCGTTAACTACGCCACTCATTGCCGCAGCGGCAACGCTTGTGGTAGTCCCAACAGTAAGATCATCATCTACATCACCCCCACTAGTTGCAATGGACTTGGGGATTTGGATATTTCCAGAGGACGAGACCTCATTTTCGTTCTTATTCTCAGACAATAGATTGGTATCAAATTGACTGAGATTAGCGACCGAACTTGCCGTGGATGTTAGACCGTCATTCTTAGGAGGAGATGGGTTCGTCTTGGCAATTTCTGGTTGTCCAGACACATCGGGAGCCACTGCTGAAGATGCAGCAGGGACGGCACGTCTCTTGGCAAAGAGTCCAATGCCAATTCCTCCTCCGAATCCTCCTCCCCCGCTGGGCGCATCGGCAGGACGCTTTGCTTCAGCATCGTTCGTCTCATTGCCTAGTGAACATGATTAACAGACATTGGAATTAGACAATATAATATAGAATTCAATTGCAGTCACCATGATCTTAATTCACTCACCATCATTTGCAGTCGTGGGCTGCTGCTCGACCGCATCCCCTCCCTCAGAATCGAATCCATTCATCATCCCTCCAAACTGGAAAGCATTCCCCCCCTCCCCCGTGGAAGGCCTTGACCCAAATCCCTGCATAAAAGAATTATCTCCAATCATATTATTATTCATCGACATTCCCCCCTCTCCCATTCCCCCTTCGGTGGGATTGGAAGACAAGAATGTCGAGTCGAGCATCATGTTGGAGTTCACCCCATTGTGCTCGTCCATGGTGAACATGTTGCCAAAGTCGGCAAAAGTATTTGATCCACCAGTTGATGGCCGATCTTCAAGTGATGTAGAAAAATTAGCAACGTTGTCTCCACCGTCGTTGGATTGTTCCGCATTGCCGCCGCCGTTTGTTGGAACGGCAGGCTGAGATGCGCCGCCGTCGCCATTCCCTGCTGGAGTCGTTCCATCCTTGCCCCCAGTGGTTGAGGCAGTAGTGTTGGACTCTTGGGAGAGTGGTTGCTTCCTACTGAAACGAGATAGTCCTGGCATTTTGGTATCGTAATGATTGTTAGCGTCCTTTGAGTTGCTTGAGATGAATGAGGATAGCGCTTCAGCAAGAGCAAGAGCGTGGGTAAGTACCGTAAGGTACGGTAAATACGGTAAAGAGTTCGATATGTAGGTAGGTTAGCGCTCCCCTTGATGTCAGCGACCAGCGATAAGCTCCTTGGCTTGATCCGTCCGTGCTCCTTGCTCCTTACTAGATTGCTCAGAGATGACTGAAGCTGAAGTACTTGCATCACTATTGATAGTGGTTAGACTTAGACTTTAAAATACACGGACACTAGCACTGCTGTAAAGGGCTATAGATACTGATACTGAAGAATTTGACTCATCAGGAAGCACTATTTGTGACATGAGCAAATCATAATATTCTGTATTGCATAGAAAGACATCGCGTAACAGGAGATTTGTGATGTATCTAAAATACACACAAAAAGAGATAAAAGAAGAGAATTAAAATCACGTCATGATCGTATCTCACGCTGTGCATATCGCAATCAACAGCTTCTAGTGACCCATTAAAGTTGGCCATGATAGTATAGAAGCATCTGTTGCGCGGCTCAAGCACTTGTTGGTCATGTCGGCGACGCTATAGCGTCGTAGGTGACCTGATGAGGCCATCTGAGACGGCCGCCAGCACTTCTCTCAAGCACCATATCGTATCTCACGCTGTGCATATCCCAATCAACAGCTTCTAGTGACCCATTAAAGTTGGCCATGATAGTGTAGAAGCATCTTTTGCGCGGCTCAAGCACTTGTTGGTCGTATCGACGTCGCTACAACGTCGTAGGTGACCTGATGAGGTTGTCTGGGTCGCCGCAAGCTCCTCTGTAGACGGCCATATCGTATCTCACGCTGTGCATATCCCAATCAACAGCTTCTAGTGACCCATTAAAGTTGGCCATGATAGTATAGAAGCATCTTTTGCGCGGCTCAAGCACTTGTTGGTCATGTCGGCGACGCTATAGCGTCGTAGGTGACCTGATGAGGCCATCTGAGACGGCCGCCAGCACTTCTCTCAAGCACCATATCGTATCTCACGCTGTGCATATCCCAATCAACAGCTTCTAGTGACCCATTAAAGTTGGCCATGATAGGTAGAGACGCATCTTGTTGCGCGGCTCAAGCACTTGTTGGTCGTATCGACGTCGCTACAACGTCGTAGGTGACCTGATGAGGTTGTCTGGGTCGCCGCAAGCTCCTCTGTTGACGGCCATATCGTATCTCACGCTGTGCATATCCCAATCAACAGCTTCTAGTGACCCATTAAAGTTGGCCATGATAGTAGTAGAAGCATCTGTTGCGCGGCTCAAGCACTTGTTGGTCGTATCGACGTCGCTATAACGTCGTAGGTGACCTGATGAGGTTGTCTGGGTCGCCGCAAGCTCCTCTGTAGACGGCCATATCGTATCTCACGCTGTGCATATCCCAATCAACAGCTTCTAGTGACCCATTAAAGTTGGCCATGATAGTATAGAAGCATCTTTTGCGCGGCTCAAGCACTTGTTGGTCATGTCGGCGACGCTATAGCGTCGTAGGTGACCTGATGAGGCCATCTGAGACGGCCGCCAGCACTTCTCTCAAGCACCATATCGTATCTCACGCTGTGCATATCCCAATCAACAGCTTCTAGTGACCCATTAAAGTTGGCCATGATAGTAGAGACGTATTTGGTTCACGGCTCAAGCACTTGTTGGTCGTATCGACGTCGCTATAGCGTCGTAGGTGACCTGATGAGGTTGTCTGGGTCGCCGCAAGCTCCTCTGTTGACGGCCATATCGTATCTCACGCTGTGCATATCCCAATCAACAGCTTCTAGTGACCCATTAAAGTTGGCCATGATAGTGTAGAAGCATCTTTTGCGCGGCTCAAGCACTTGTTGGTCGTATCGACGTCGCTACAACGTCGTAGGTGACCTGATGAGGTTGTCTGGGTCGCCGCAAGCTCCACTGTAGAAGGCCATATCGTATCTCACGCTGTGCATATCGCAATCAACAGCTTCTAGTGACCCATTAAAGTTGGCCATGATAGTATAGAAGCATCTTTTGCGCGGCTCAAGCACTTGTTGGTCATGTCGGCGACGCTATAGCGTCGTAGGTGACCTGATGAGGCCATCTGAGACGGCCGCCAGCACTTCTCTCAAGCACCATATCGTATCTCACGCTGTGCATATCCCAATCAACAGCTTCTAGTGACCCATTAAAGTTGGCCATGATAGTAGAGACGTATTTGGTTCACGGCTCAAGCACTTGTTGGTCGTATCGACGTCGCTATAGCGTCGTAGGTGACCTGATGAGGTTGTCTGGGTCGCCGCAAGCTCCTCTGTTGACGGCCATATCGTATCTCACGCTGTGCATATCCCAATCAACAGCTTCTAGTGACCCATTAAAGTTGGCCATGATAGTGTAGAAGCATCTTTTGCGCGGCTCAAGCACTTGTTGGTCGTATCGACGTCGCTACAACGTCGTAGGTGACCTGATGAGGTTGTCTGGGTCGCCGCAAGCTCCACTGTAGACGGCCATATCGTATCTCACGCTGTGCATATCGCAATCAACAGCTTCTAGTGACCCATTAAAGTTGGCCATGATAGTAGAGACGTATTTGGTTCACGGCTCAAGCACTTGTTGGTCGTATCGACGTCGCTATAGCGTCGTAGGTGACCTGATGAGGTTGTCTGGGTCGCCGCAAGCTCCTCTGTAGACGGCCATATCGTATCTCACGCTGTGCATATCCCAATCAACAGCTTCTAGTGACCCATTAAAGTTGGCCATGATAGTAGAGACGTATTTGGTTCACGGCTCAAGCACTTGTTGGTCGTATCGACGTCGCTATAGCGTCGTAGGTGACCTGATGAGGTTGTCTGGGTCGCCGCAAGCTCCTCTGTAGACGGCCATATCGTATCTCACGCTGTGCATATCCCAATCAACAGCTTCTAGTGACCCATTAAAGTTGGCCATGATAGTATAGAAGCATTTGGTTCACGGCTCAAGCACTTGTTGGTCGTATCGACGTCGCTATAGCGTCGTAGGTGACCTGATGAGGCCATCTGAGACGGCCGCCAGCACTTCTCTCAAGCACCATATCGTATCTCACGCTGTGACTATGGCAATCGAAAGCTTCTAGTGAACTATAAAAGTTGGCCATGATAGTATAGAAGCATCTTTTGCGCGGCTCAAGCATTTGTTGAGTATCGGCGTCGCCACAACGTCGTAGGTGACCTGATGAGGCCCAATATGGGATGGCGGCCAGAACTACTCTATGGTAGCACCATATCGTATCTCACGCTGTGAATATGGCAATCGACAGCTTCTAGTGACCCATTAAAGTTGGCCATGCTAGTATAGAAGCATCTTTTGCGCGGCTCAAGCATTTGTTGGTCATGTCGGCGACGCTATAGCGTCGTAGGTGACCTGATGAGGCGACGAAATGGTCTTGCCTCTTGGCCCGCTGAGGAGAAACGCTTTCCCTCACCAGCCTGTTCAATGGCCCCCTAAGTGAAGTGCATGCTAAACTACGGGATTTCTTATCTAGAATGTTGCTGCCCTCGGTATTGTATGATGTTGCGTCGACAAGGCTGGCTGGTGGCAGCAGCGATGACAATGGCATTATTGTCTAGGACGAGAACTACTTCTTGTACCGCCCGTCTTAGATTACAGCAGTCTGCGTTGATGATGCAGAGCACAATAAATGAAACAAAGGATTAATTTAATTGAGTGCTACATCGATAATGATGGGAGATATCTGGAGATATGTTAGATACTGCCGAGTAGCACACGCTATAAATACGAATACAAGGACAGAACATTTGCAACACACGGCACACTTGTTGTTGTCATTCTGCTGACATCAACATTGACGCGCGTTGCATTGAGCTTAAATACTCGTCCACCCATCAGTTGTGCATCAACATTATGTAATGAGTCGTCACAATTGAACAATCATATTGTAGAATAGAAGCAATGGAAGATTGATAAGTTGCCGAGAGATCTAGTATCGCTACGAATGGACGCAAACCTCGCGATCACGAGAGGCGGGAGGAAGACGCTTTTGTTCTTCCTCTTCAAGATGCGACCTTCTATCTCTGTTGTACATGCGTTGCAATATAATTCTCTGTACGCTTGGTGAATGACTGATTGATTGGCTTCACACCCTGTTCATTCCTAGTCGCTTCAAGGACGGCAAGAGATGCCTCACTTGATTTGAGGTTTTGTCTCTCCTCATTCAACTGCATCTGTAGTAGAGCAACCTGTTCGTAACTCTTCTTCAGTTCCTCCTTCATCCTATTCTTTTCTGGGGTGGTATGAACAGTATCATTATCATCGATCATAGATGGAATGATTGCTGGCTTGACGGTCATTCTTTCCTTGCGAACAAAATACTTGGCTGTACTGGATGATGCGGATGCAGAAGAAGAGCCGACGGTGACGGTTTCCATGGGGTGAGAGGATTGGTCTTTCGACTTCAAGAGAGCTATTATTTGCTTGTTTTGCTCCTTTATCTGACGAACCTCATCATGCGTGTCGTCAATAGTAACCACCATATTGCATGAGTTGGCGGCCATGAGTCTTTACTTGGGATTTGATATCAGTTGTATCAGTACGGATTGAGCGTTCCATTTCCTTTTGATGAGAAAGGAGATTATTTGTGTCCCCTCTCATTTGTTTTTTGAGCTCTTTTGATTGAGAATCAAACTCAGCCTTCAAAAGTTTCTTAAGTTGACCTCTTTGAGGGGTTGCAACTGGGGTAAGGTACGAAGGCCTTTTCCTTGCTGCCGAAGCTGAGTTCTTGCGGAAATCATCTAATCGAGTGTTGAGAGAACGTCGTTAGAGTTAGACAAACAAGTGAATTGATCAGGCTTTAAGAATCTTAGACTTAGAGAGAGGAGAGGCTTTGAAGCATCTTAGGAGAAACCATGTGAAGCCGGTCCCTTTTATTCCACGAAGTGAATGCTCCCTTCTACTCCACGAGCAGGGTGTCAGGAAGTCTCAGATACGGAAGCATCTAGGAGAGTGGAAGGGAGTGACTTTTGATCCCTTTTATTCCACGAAGTGAATGCTCCCTTCTACTCCGCAAGCAGGGTGTCATGATGTCTGAGATGACGGAAGCATCTTAGGAGAGGGGAAGGGAGGCTTTTTGATCCCTTTTATTCCACGAAGTGAATGCTCCCTTCTACTCCACGAGCAGGGTGTCAGGATGTCTCAGATACGGAAGCATCTAGGAGAGTGGAAGGGAGGCTTTTTGATCCCTTTTATTCCACGAAGTGAATGCTCCCTTCTACTCCACGAGCAGGGTGTCAGGATGTCTCAGAACGGAGCTAGGAGAGTGGAAGGGAGTGACTTTCTTCTTTCTTCTTCTCGAGAACTTTTGTTTACGCTTCTCCTTCGATCTTCAAATGCCATTGGAACGTTGTTTTACTTGCGATAGTGTGCCTGGAAGGAATAGGATGGTCGATATACTTGCATTGTGTGTAGCGTCTGACTTCAAGGTGATGAATGATAGTGTTTGTGCGGATCGAAAAGAACATCAGTATGCGGCCGATGATATTTCTGCCGGGCACAATGAAGATGCTCACCATTTCCATCGTCTTACGACAATACGCATCATTGATGGCTTAATGAAAGAAATGAAAGATATGATGATATGCGATGGATGCAAAGACTTTCAAAAGTATGGTATTTTTATTATTCGTCTGAATGAACAAATCAGTCTCCTTACTGAAAGCTTAGCCGATACAGTGCCCGAAGATTTGAAAGGCTTTGTAGTGGAGGATGTCGACAATTATATGGAAAACTTTCGTAATAATGAATTGAATTCAGACGAAGCTCAGATCCAAATGCGTGACTTCTGCGAAGAACATTTCGTGGAATCAGCGTCAGATTCCAGTGGAGATTCGTTAAAGATACCAGATGTATATCATTTGGGCGGTGACCAATCTACGGAACATTGCGCTGAGCCTATCCATTGCGATGATTACAGACATGATTTGACTGGAGATAGAGATGAAGCTCAAGATATCATTGCAGACGAGGATCGGACACAGCTATTGCTCTTGAAAGAACAATCGCTCATTTCATCTCTCCTGACAAAGTTAGAGAGCGCAAGCATCATTGCAGTGCAGACGAATCTACTTCGAATAGTCGAGCATGCCGTAGAAAGAGCCTTTGACCCGCGTACCCCCGGTACCACCTTCTCCCTCAGCTTGCCAACATGTTTATACGAGCTTTGATCTGCAACGAGAGGCACAACAAAGCACTAACCGTGCACCATTCCGAAAGGGCAAAATTTACCGAGGAGGATATCATGGGACTTGGCAAAAAAGTTACATGGGGTGATATAGCTTCTGGAGTAACTGAGAAGGTATTGGATAAGGAGGATAGAACTGATGTAACAGAAGAGGTTGTAGCAATGTTGGCTGAGGCAAGGACTGCTGTTTCTCTATGTGACTTGTTTACGTCACTTGAATCATTTGTCTCAGCCGGATTGATCACCAAACGTGTCCTCGGCAGTTTAGTTTCACTCGCGATTGTTTATACAGCGACATCTCGGCTTACTTTTGAGATGATTTGTTCGCAATCGAAATGGAGCATGTCATGGAGAGAGGAAGTGGAAAAGTTGTGCAAAGCCATTCGTCCTGGAATAGCATTCAGTTTAGATGAGAATCTGTCTGATTTCATGATGGAGGTGCTTCGTCCTGGACTAAGCTCCGAAGACAAAGAACGCGTTGACCTATCTTGCCGCGTGATGATTGGAATATTAAAGATATTGAATTTGACACAAGTTGTAACGAAAGATGTGCGTCTGGTGATCTTAGCCGAATACAAAGCCGCACAATCAATGACAGTGGAAGGAAGGATCGACCAAAGCCAGGTGGACTATTGTGCTGGTGCAGAGAACACGCACACACAGGTGAGAAGCCGAATGGTGTTGCACTTTATGATTTGCTTCGCACATGATGTACTGGAACCAAAGCTCAAGGGGGCAACAACGGGAAGATGCTTAGTTCGCAAGCTACTATCCTCTGGGCAAGAAACAATTCGAAAGACGTTCAATTACAGCTTCTTCGACACATCTATAGATGAGACAAAGGGGAAGTTGTCTATGATAAACAAACTTATCACAACTAACGACCATGACGGAACACGATCACTCTTGGTAGATAGCGTAGAACAAGTCGAGGCAATACAAACAATCATGGAGATCGCACTAGGAATTTTACTATCACTACTCTTCCTCTATATATCATCCTCATCAAAACCAAGCTGAGTGTATTGCTCCTCAAACAACTGTTTTGCGTAGTAGTATAATTCCAAATCGAAGCTGTTCTTGCTCTTCACTACTTTGTATTCAACAGAACCTTCGCGCAGTGCTGGATGTCTGTGTTTATTCAACCAATTGATGTGGAGCAGCTTGTCTTCACACTCCTCATCATTCACAATCTGGTTCTTCCACCGCTCGGCTTTGGCTCGGCTAGCAGCAGCTTCGCCTTGTAAAAGTGACAAAGAATCATGATTAACATCAGCATCCCATCCAAATAAGCGAGCAAATCGCTTCATTGACTCAGCTTTCTCGTCCAGCAGACCCACAACACATTTTCGCCGTAGAATCTCCTTCGCAACATCTAAATCTACCGCAGTAAGAGGTATCTGATTATTCATTTTTCCAACTAACGTGCGAGTCATGAAATTTGTAATGTAGCTGGGACTATTCACCCAATCAACCAGCGAGTAAATCTCCATTGATGGATCGTAATGCACGGACTCATTATCTTGTTGCTTGTGATAGAAAAAGCTGAGTGTTCGATCGAGAGGATGGCGGAACAAGGCAAACATCACACCTTTGTATTCTGTGCCGCTAATATCTTCGTTGTCAGCGTGAATGTGATCCTCTCCATTTCCAAAGAGCAATGAACCCAATCTGACATCTTGAACTAGCACAACGTCGGCCAATTCTTTTGATACCAACCCGCCCTGTACTGCCCTCTGCACTCCTTCGACGGAGTCCAAATCAACGTTGACGAAGGAATGCCCCTTTGTTTGTACCACATATAGTGTTGGGTCACGAAATCGAGATGCCAATGCTTCATCTTCGCCACGAGCATATATTGGAGGAGACGTAAGAGATGACGACGCTTGAACCAATGAAAGACAGTTGGAGAATATTGTTGAGAGACTTGTGCCGCCGCTTCTTGGGATGTGCCAGAAGAACGGAACGTGTTTGAGTTTTACCGCTGACGATTGAGAGCTTTGTATTTCTGGATTGTCTTGTATTGCCTTTTCCCACGATGCATCTATAGCATTGTTCATTTGGTTTACTTCATCATCATTCTCGCTTTTGTCTTTTGCATCGGCCACATCAAGACGCCGATGGTTGAATTGTTGTTGCTGCTGCATGACTTGTTCCTGATGCAATCTTAGCAGTGATACAGCATCCGCAAATTCTGACAGCTCCACAAAATTTGCCCACTCAATACTTATCGGCACTTGCGACCGTGCTTGATAACCCTTTGTTGTGGAGACCATCTTCTTATTCTTGATACCACCACCATAACCACTATCTGCAGTTGTTTCGCTGTAATACACTGACGATGCGGCAGATGATGTACCAAATTGCATCAATAGAAATGCCAATACAAATAATCCTAGCAAGAGAAGCATAGAAAAATCTATTTTGCGACACTTTGAGATGAAGTTGTCCAGTCTTGCTCTCAATGCACCATCGCTGTTGTTGTTTTCGCACCTACTCGTGCATTCATTAAAGAAGTTATTAATTGCTCGAAGTAGAAGGAACAGTCTTGAACATAAATTTCTACAACATACACGGATCCTTTTCCTCCCCTCCCTAATCAACGTAGAATTTTCATCATCCGGAAACTCTAGTGACTCCTCATCCTTTTGAGGTGGAGCATGCTTTCTATGCTGTATTCTCTTGACGATAGGAGGAGGATCTGCCCAAGCTGATGCTGATACTTTTGGGAACGACGATAAGAACTGTGACGGCTTCTTCTGCTTGGTGGTTGCTGATGACTCCTTTTTTATCTGTTGTGTTGAGAAAATTGTTATGTTGCCTACGCCTCCTAACCCAAGATCGTTTGACGGTATAGGTAACAGACGGGCCTTCTCCTCTGCTCTAACATTTGATGATGATTTTCTTCCCATTGTTTTAATGCTTCATGTGTTGCCTACTTAATGACCGAGGCGCATCACCTTATATCGCGGTGGCGGCGCGGCGGCATCGCTCGGGCAGTTTGTTCTTTGGGACCTGTGACCTGTGACAGTCAGTTTGTGACTTGGTTCTCAGGAGGAGATGTGTGTCTTACGACATCAATTTAGCAATCCCACCAGAATCCCACCCACATCCCACATTTCAAGCAAAACATGCCGATGCAAGCAATCCCACCCCACAACTCATAAAGCAAACGCTCACTTCCGCCTCATAAATGCAAGGATGATTCTTCGCTTAATATCAATTTTGCTCGCGTGTGCAAGCATTGAAGCATTCGCTCCAAGTACTGGCTGCAGGTCGGCGACATCACTACATTCAACTCTTCCCTCCGCACCTTCTATCAAGCTCGATCGACAAGATGCTGACTGCAAGTCTGCGACATCTCTACATTCAACTCTTCCCTCCGCACCTTCTATCAAGCTCGATCGACAAGATGCTGACTGCAAGTCTGCGACATCTCTACATTCAACTGTTCCCTCATCACCTACCTTCAAGCTCGATCCACAAGATGCTTGGATCGAACAGCTTGACTATGCTGGATTTGCCAAAGAAGTCACAGCCCTTGGAAAAGAGCTGCAGAAGAACACTGGACAAGCAGATGTTGACCATTTGAACAAGATTGTCAGCTGGAGGAACATTGCCGCAGCTATTGGCGTATCTACCATGTGGATGCCTCCAAATCCATTGACTATCATTGCGCTATCTACGTGGACGTATGCGAGCTGGACCATGATCGCTCATCATGCTTGTCATGGAGGCTACAACAGAGTAGACGCTGGAAAGTTTAATAGTCGAGGATTTGCATTAGGGAGTGTCAAGAAGCGTATTGAAGATTGGTGTGACTGGATGATGCCTGAGGCCTGGAATGTCGAGCACAATCGCTTGCACCATTATCATCTAGGTGAAGATCTAGACCCTGATCTCGTAGAGAGGAATCTTTCATTCTTGAGAGAAATGGATATACCCAAGCCGCTCAAATACGGTGTGGCATTGGCTCTCATGTCAATTTGGAAAAGCTATTACTATGCTCCAAATACCTTCAAAGAGTTGCAAATCACCAAATGGAGACAAGAGGGTCGGGAACTACCTACAAACTTCGATCCGAACGAACCTGTAACGTTGAGAATGTTGTTCTTTCCAAAAGATGATGGGGACGAGGCAATTGCTGAGGTTATCAACCCAACAAAGTTTATGTTGCAAGTCATGGCTCCCTTCTTGCTTACAAGATTCATCTTTTTGCCAGCACCACTGCTGTTGTTTCCTGGGTTGGAACCGACGCTATTCTCTCATGCTGTTGTGAACTTGGTGCTTGCAGAAATGCTCACAAACATACATGGCTTCATCACAATCGTGACCAACCATGCAGGGTCTGACCTATACAAGTTTCGTGACGAAGTGCAGCCTAAAAGCGGATCATTTTATGTTAGACAGGTGGTCAGCTCAGCCAATTACAATGGAGGAAGCGACCTTTTAGACTTCAGCCAAGGTTGGCTAAATTACCAGATCGAGCATCATGTGTGGCCTGATTTGAGTATGAAGCAGTACCAGCTTGGTGCTCCAAAGCTTGAAGAGATCTGCCAGAAGTATGGAGTACCATACGTTAAGGAGAATGTATTTGTAAGGTTGGCTAAGACCTTGAACATAATGGTTGGGCAGTCATCAATGAGAGAGTTTCCTACTGAAATGGAGCCACAGAAGGACAAGGCAAGAAAGGGAGTCACATGGAAGTCTACTAATGGTGCTATCGACGAACCAGAATAGAGTATTTGCCTTGCGTATTGTACTGTTTGCTAATTGATTGTAACTTGATTAAAATTCCTACTTTAACATGTTTTTACCATGACGACACTGTTGCATTGCCAGTTCTCCAGAAATCCCCTTTCCCCATCTAAACACTTCTTTCATAATCATTCAAATACTCTGTCCACCAGGCCGTGTTCAAATGGAAGGTACACTTCTTGTCTGTTGGGACCAAGGCAGTCTTGTCTTCATTCCATTCTGGCATGTTAAACTCTAGGTGGCAAAGTTGAACTGCCATCCTCTGCCACATGTGATGATGCATCCTCATCACACAGGAGCCACCGCCATAAGCCACATCTCCAACAATTGGACAGCCCAACGCCGCCAGCTGACCGCGGATTTGATGAGGTTTTGTTGTTAGTAACTGAACATCGACTTGCATTACGTACGATACGCCCAACTGAAATGATAGAGAAAGTGGTATGAGTAACGAACATTGCAAGTCTCTCAACAAATGCAACAAAAGAGAACCTACCTCCTCAGCGGGCATCTCCATTCGAGGATCCCATAAGCGATGTGCCAGCGTGTAGTCATTAGAATCGTTGTACTTGGATGAGACGCACGCAGCCCGGAACTTTTCATCGCCTATGCTTGTAATACGCATAACGCATTTCTGCCAATCCCCCAACTTGGGATTCGTAGGCTTGGTCCTCGTGAAGGTTTTAGGACAAGCTGATTTAACGTTCACCCAATGAGTCAGGTCCCTATTCATAAGTTTTTCAATTCTGTCAATATCAGAAGGATGTTTGATACAAACTAGGCACTTGTATGTTTTATCCACTCCACAGTTCTCAGCTACCAGATCGCTGCCTCTTGCCGCATCAAGCTGTTCGTGCATATAGCTGCAAAATTCTCGCTTGGTTGATACCAAGAGTAGTCCATTCATCTCTGTTTCAGCGCGCAATGGGATTGAAATGTGTTTGGTGGATTTGTCACCGTGTCGTTCTTTTAGGGCAGCACCATACATTGATGCAACATCTTCAGCGTGGTTTGTTTTGGTCGAGTTGGTGGGCATGCCTCCCGGTTTGTTCAAAAGGGCGAAACCGATTTCATCATTCTTTAAGAGAGTAGCAATAGAGTTCAAATGAGAAACATATCACAAGGAATTAAACATGATAAACAAATGAGCAGCAGCACTAACACTCACCTCATAGACAAGCGCACCATCCTTCTTATCGGGCAGTCCTGTCATCGGAACATGCTGTTTCACACCACCAATATACGCACTTGTGCATCCATCGAGCAGGAGACCTTTGCAATACTTGCTCCAATCTATCTCATACGCCACAAAGAATCTCTCTGGTACATAGTGCACACGAAGAGTCATATCCTTCCAATCCGGCGTATCCATCTCATCCGATTCACTCAACCTGCGCGCCTTGGCGTTGTGATCTGTACAATAGCCAGTTTCGTTAACAAGCCATACAGATCCCAGCTTGAGCAGCTCATTGGCACTAGGGTAGGTTTCATTCTCCACATGCACTCCCTTCTCCAGAATATCTTTCACCGCATGCCTCCATCCCTCATCTACCATCACTTCAATTACTTTCCCAAGTGGGACACTCTTGAGGCACTCGGCTGTAGCGGCGCAATTGGGATCAACTCTTGCGTAGACTGTATGATTCGGAGAATCCATGCCAACCATCTGGACGACGACATTGTTATCAAGCTCTTTGACGAGAGCTCCCTTCCATAAGGATG
Organism: Skeletonema costatum; assembly: GCA_018806925.1. Taxonomy (NCBI): domain Eukaryota; phylum Bacillariophyta; class Thalassiosirophyceae; order Thalassiosirales; family Thalassiosiraceae; genus Skeletonema; species Skeletonema costatum. The sequence continues at coordinate 147,993 of JAHBBA010001268.1, forward strand.
CCTTGTCGATGGATTGTGATCGGTTGCGAAGTAGGTTTTGATGGTCGAAAGATTTCGACCGTTCTTTGTTGTGGCGGTGAGGATTTAAGTATCGTCCCGTCATGTTGCTGCTTTTTTTGTTGCTGATTGTATCTTGTGTCATGATGAAGATGAAGGCTTGATTGTTGGGTTAATTGTCTCTGATTGATTGTCTTCTTCCTTGAGTTTGTTTCTTCTATTCCATTGATTGGCTTTTTCCGTGTGAGGTGTGAGAGATAGAGATACAGCGT
>JAHBBA010001269.1:0-92709 GCA_018806925.1 Skeletonema costatum
TCCCTTCAGCAGTAAAGCCACAAACATTTCCATTAATTTTGTTCGTCGTCAGTATTATTGTAGCAAGAACTATGCAACGACGATGTTTATACCACCATAGCGATGTCTGTATTGTGCTGCTATTGTGTCGGCGGCATTACGGGCTTCGCTAACAATGCAGCAACCATCAGATCAACCCGATTGATGGCCACCAGCAGCTCCACCGCACGTCATATTGAAAACGTGGCGATAATTGGTGGCGGTCTCGCAGGTCTATCGGCAGCATATCATTTGATTGACATTGCAACAGAAACAAGACCGAACGAACAACTTCACATCACAATCTACGACAAAACTCAAGTAGGTTGTGGAGGCGCGAGCAGTGTGGCTGGAGGACTAATGCATCCATTCTCACCAAGAGGAAAACTAATACACCACGGCCAATCTGCCCTCGAGCAATCCACAGTTTTGGTTCAAGCAGCAGCAAAGCATAGACCGACTTGTGTACTTCGTGATCATTTATATCGAGTTGCATTGTCCGACAAAAATGTTGTTCAGCTACAAGACACTGCCTCGAAATATCCTGAGCTTGCTACGTGGATTTCAAAGGAGGATTTACTCGATAATGTTGGTATTGATTGCTTAGGAGGTCTCAAACTAAGCAATGGGTGTCAAGTCATTCATGTACCTACGTATCTAGAAGGTTTATTGGAGGAGATAAAGTCGAAAGCAAAACAATTGACTACCGGGAGCAGCGTCAAGTGGGAAGTGATAAAGCCAAACGACCATCAAGCATTGAGTCAAAATTTGAAGAAACACGATTCAGTTTATATTGTCTGCTGGTTCAGGTCTACTTCACAACCATTTCATTGAAGAGGATTCATTGCCCGTCCAGCTTGTTCGTGGACAATCAATAGAGATAGGATTCCCGACAGATGAGAAAAAGAGTCTCATCAAAAATGATGCAGTCCTATGCGGAAAGTATATTTCTCCATTGCCTTCATTGGCACAAGATAATGATCCACAAGCCAATGCAAGGCAAAGGTATGTTATTGGTGCCACGCACGAATTCAAAAGCACTCCTCTGACCTCAACTGAAGTAACGGAGGAGCTGAGAAGTCGCACGTATGAACTGGCTCCACATCTCTGGGATGAAGGAGTGGTAGATAAAATCACAAACGGAGTGAGAATGCAAAGTAATAGAGGAGCATTTGGTAGAATGCCAATCATTGGTCAATACAACTCAGACGCAGCAGAATCTGAACTCAATCATGAGCACATGTGGCTGTTTACCGGACTTAGCAGCAGAGGTCTCATCTACCACGCCGTCTTTGGAAGATGGCTGGCAAACGCGGTGTTGCACGACAACGAAACACTTTTGCAGAACGAGTTTAAAGAATTTGATTGGTGGAGACGTAAACAGAAGAAATGAGTCACAGGAAGCGATGGAATTATTATTACATTTTTCGCTACATTCTTATTTTGGGATGTCATCAAACTTGATTCGAGTTCGTTGGACCGAAGTCTTGGTGTTGCTGTTACTATCCAGGAAACCATCTGCATCTTCATAAGGACGAGTGGCCGTAATGATCTTGTATCTGCTTGGCAGAGTTGTCTGAGGCAAAATATGGTAAGAGCAAAGAAAAGTGAGATCGAGAGTACGATGAAAAAGTAGATATCGGTCACAGCGAGGTATATATACTCACCACTAAATTTCCACACTTATCTCGGGTCACAAGTGACGGGTCTCTAAGAATAGACTCAAACGCTCGTTTCGCGTCCTTGAAAGCATTCTTGTTCTCTCCATTCTTCTCAAGCTCATTCAGGAAAGGACGTATTGCCAGTGTCGCAATGTTCTCGCCGTAGTCTGACTTACAGCTGGGCTCTGAGAGAATGATCCTAGCTGTTTCGTGGTCAACATGACTCACATTAAAACCATGCTTAGTAATCACATTCTCAAGTGCACGAGGCCTCGCATAGGGTAAGAGCTGGTCGAGGACGTTTGGTAAACTGCCGGTGCCAGAGAAGTCTTCAAGCTCGCCTGCTGCATGCATCTGAGCAATGATCGAGTCACTCAATTGACGGAGTGCAAAGTCTTCCCATACTGAAATGATCAACGTTCCTCCAGGCTTGAGGGCTCTTCTGAATTGCGCAAGCGTGTCTTCGGGAGAACTGAGGAACGTCAGTCCAAAGCTGCACACAATGATATCAAATGATTTATCAGGAACACTTTTCATGTTCATGGGGTCCAAGTTTTTTAGCTTCGAGGTTGTGTAGACCGCGGGCTGAAGCTAACTCCCTAACCTCCTCGACTACGTTGAGTGATTTGCTGATCGCTTGAACTGATGTATTCGGGTAATCAGCTGCAACTGCGATGGATGTGTTGGTGTAGGGCGACGGCGCTGCATCCAGGACCTTCACTTCCTTGGAGCGCTTGTATCCATCAAGCTGTTTTTTCAAGGTCTTGTAGATCTTGTCTGATGCTGCGGGCTTCATCCTATTCCATGTATCGAATATGATTGGATCCTGCCTAACGTCTGTTGGCTTGATCGCAGCTTGCATCGTGCTTAAAGACACACTTTTATTCTTTGCGGCCTTCGATGCGTTCCCTGCTGCGTCGCTGTCCTCAAATTCTCGCCGCGCGACTATAAACTTATACTGATTGTAAGGGACTTCAAGGTCTCCATCTTCGTGAATCTTCACCATGAAACCTTCCTTCAAAACATCTTCAAAGGCTTCAGCTGCATCATCACAATGAAAATGGTTTGATTTCTGCAATTCAGTGAGCTCAGCACGAATCGGCAAAGTAAGCGATTTGAAGGCAAACTCTTTCGTTTTGCCTAGCTTGAGAGGATATTCATCGTTAGAAACCTCCATCACTGATAGATGGAATTGCGAAAACAGTTGTTAGTCAAGTCCTGCCAACGCAAGTACTTAGAACGAAGTAGAAGCAAATCAAGCATGGGGTGCAACTTACCTGACATGTTGGCATCTTCAATCAAAGACTCGAGAAGATGAGGTTTGCCGAGAGCCGTTGGATGCTTGGTGCGTACAGGACATGTAAAGTTCCCAACAACATCTTTACCATCATCTGTATGGAATGAGTTGGGACCAATACAAGAATGCCTTAATATAATGTCACAAGCAACATCGGCTGGAGCCTGCTCCCACACTGCTGCCAAATACGAGCCACCAGGAGCCAAGACACGGTGAATCTCGTTTAGAGCTTTTTTAGGATCAGATGCATTGGATAAGCCGTATCCAGTGACAACCAAGTCAAAGCTTGAGGCTTTAAATGCGCCGAGATCTTCCATATCTGGGAGCAATCTGGTGAAAATGTTGCTAAGCCCGAGCTTTTGGAAGCGATGAGATGCCCAGCCAATGCATCTCAACGTAGAGTGGGCAGAAGTCACTTCTGCGTCTGGAAAGTTAGATGCAAGCGTAGCCGAAGGTTCTCCTGGACCGCTCGCAAGCACCAAGATTCGAGGATATTTAATGCCGTGAAGATCATTCTGAGCGTTGTGAAGGGTTTTGAGCCATGGCCCATGAGGGTGATCATGCTGAAAGTAGACAAATTTGTATGCTTGGCCATACTCTTCAGGTGATAGGTCTTTAGCAATGTTGGAATTGATAGGGTCACAAATGGGATGCGTAGACAGACGTCGTGAGCCAATCAAAGAAGGATGCGGTCTGTTGTAGTATGCTGTGTTCGTCCTCGCTGCAGTTGCAAAGAAACGAGGATGTGAAGGAGATCTACTGATGCTGCTGCCATTTCTTCGGCATTGGCTTGCAGAGATGATTCTCGAAAACGCCACAGAAGATGCAGGCACTTGATGATAGCATCCGCGGAGGATCAGAGGCGGGAGTTTTGCGGTGACGGCTTTGACTGATAGCATGATGCTTTATTGTTCTCGTGTTCAATTGGTTTAGTTGTTTCAGTTAGTCTCATCAATCGTTTTATGAGAGTTTCATGGAGCAATCAAGAGATGATGAGCGGAGTTCGGATCGGGCGCGTGACAATGAGAAGGGTCCCAGCTAGGTGACGGTCCCATTTACTGTGAGCGAGGAGGAGCAAACTAAAATGAACGCACTCTCTCTATCTGCAATCAAACAACCATTGCCTTTATCTATTAAATTACATTAAATCACTGACATTAGCTGGCATCTCATCAATTCGAGTTCTGTAGAAGTGCTCAATACCTCTCAATGTGCGCACATCTTCTTCAGTCACAAAGTTGATCGCCACACCTTTCCTTCCAAACCTTCCACTCCTTCCAATTCTATGAATGTACAACTCTCGATCAGTGGGCAAATCGTAGCAAATCACAAGACTAACCTGCTGTACGTCAATACCCCTTCCCCACAAATCAGTGGCAATTAATACGCGACTTGATCCAGACCTAAACTCTTCCATAACTCGGTCACGCGCTTCTTGGTCCATATCTCCGTGCATTGCAGACACGGTAAAGTTCGACTCTCTCATCTTAGTCGCGAGCCAGTCTACCTTTTGTTTTGTGTTGCAGAAAATTACTGCTTGTGTGACTGTCAAGGAATCGTACAAGTCACACAACGTATCAAACTTCCATTCCTCTTTCTCTACATTGACATAGAATTGTTTGATTCCTTCCAAACTCAATTCATCTCGCTTCACCAGAATTCGAACAGGATCATTCATGAATTTACGTGTCATATCCAACACATCAACCGGTAACGTAGCACTCACAAGGACCACCTGAGCTTGTGGAGGTAGATTTCTGTAAATATCATAAATCTGCTCCTTGAAACCCATCTTCAACATTTCATCTGCCTCATCAACAATAAAAGCTTTCAACGACTTTGGCATCAAATGTCCCCGCTTGATTAAATCATAAACTCTCCCAGGCGTACCCGATATAACCTGCACTCCCTGTTCCAACGCCTTGCGGTCATCTCCCAGACTCCTCCCCCCAATACATCCATGACACTTGGCACTCATAAAATCTCCAAGAGATGATACCACCTGAGTTGTTTGCTCCGCCAACTCTCGTGTAGGACTCAAAATCAACACTTGTGGATCTTTTACTCGATCATCTAGCAATTGTAAAGCCGAAATGGAGAACACAGCCGTCTTGCCCGTACCGGATTGACTTTGAGCGATGACATCTCGCCCTTTTACGATGGGTCTAATGGCTCGCTGTTGAATTGCCGAGGGCTTTTCGAACCCATAGGCGTATATCCCACGAAGAAGGGCAGGTTTGAGAGCCATGGAGTCGAATGTAGGGCATGGAGTTGTATCATCATTCGATTCTGTTGCGCCAGCACTACCCCGAGATTTTCGACCGAATTCATCTTGGTTATTTTCATGCCGGCGCTTTTGCTTGTTGTGGTGACGAGTGGAGGAGGAGCCACCGCCGCCGTCCTTCTCGTACGGAGCGCCACGGTCTCTGTGGCGTCTCTTGTGTGACTTTCTATCCTTTGGCATGGTTGTTGATAGTGGCTTGCTTAATACTTATGAGTCGAAAATAACTTGTGTTCGATTTCACTGGCAAAAAAAAGGAGTAGGTTTTCTCGCGACGACGGACGGACATAGAGCCTTCCTTTTTCCAATCCAATCAATCAACCTGCTTGCCAAGAACACTATCATTGTACCACTTTGCAACCATGGGCGCCGGCAAGAGTAAAAAACACCGCAAGAAGCAGCGTATCGCCAAGCATGTCGTAGAGAGCCAGACTAGAAAAAAGCAGGAAGACGCCGAGAAACAATTGCTGGCAGCTTCTGAAGGTGATGGAGAGACATCTACAGATGATGCGAATGATGAATCGAAGAATAAATCAACCAAAAATACAAAAACAAAAGACCCAGCAGAGGCTGCTTCCTACCTTACCTTATGGAACCTCGATCGCAATAGTGAATCTACAACCAAGAACTGGAAGTTTAACAAGAATACACAGTCATGGCTGCTAAGACACATGTACGACTTTGATAAAGTTAGCAAATCTACCTTTGGAACATTAGTCGATTACGTATGTCAGGGAGGAGATAAGACAAGACTTCGTGTTGAAGAGGGAGCAAAGCGTAGAGCAAGACGGTATAAAGAATGGGAGAAGAAGCAACAAAAAGAAGGAGACGCAGAACAAGATGAGGATGATGTTGCAGACGAAACGAAAGATGATACATCATCATCTCCAGACGATGAAGAATGGAATCAACTCGATGATCATGATAAACGAAAGGAATACAAGAGAGCTAGAAAGGTGCTGGATTCACTCAAGGAGCAGCAGTGAGAGGTTGTTTCACCAAAGCCTTGTACAATTCATACATGGTGTTGCCAGATTCTAATTTAATGGAAGAATCCGATTACCTATTGAGTACTCTACACTGTTATTATTTGTCCACATCATGGGGCTCGCTGCAAAAAAAATAATACCCACAATTCAGCCCTTTTCTTCATCATGATCATGACCCCTCTGTCTTCTCTGCAATGTTTCATTACGACTTGTCATTTCCAACTGTGGCTCATGCCCATTCATCATCGAATCTGACGGATCATCCTCCTTGTCTTGTTTATCCTTCTTTTGTTTATCAAATATCTTGTACAACTCCTTCTTTACAACGTGGGATACCAAACTCATACTCAGAACACTTAGCACTAATCCAAACAGTACCATCTTTTTGTGAGTTTCCTCGTCCATTCCCATCTTTTTGTTGGTCGAACCCGCTGTGACAATGTCACTACCATTACCGACAGCAGCAGCATCACCACCTTCTGCACTAGAAGAACCAAAGAATGTATCAGTTGAAGCACCAATAAATGCATATAAGAGCGTCAATGGCGCCGCTCCAATTTTGGCAGCAGCAAAGGTAACTAATGGCATGGACGTTGTCCCACACGTGTAGGCCACTGGACCTAAAGGCAGTATCGGTGTCAAGTACAATAAACACATGATTTTGAATCCATTGTCCGATACGGCTATATCAATCGAATCAAAGAGTGGATACTTCCTTCCCCACTTTCTCACTCGATCTCTCATAATGTACCTCCCCAAAACGAAGCATGTACATGATCCAATCAATGATCCTGCCAAACTGAGCACTGTGGATATTGTGACTCCCCCCGCTAACCCATATGTAACTTTGTAGACGTACCCCCCTCCCAATGTTAGTGGAGTTCCGGGAAGTAAGAACACGACACACGTTCCGTACACTAGAACAAATGCAGCGGCACCATTTCCTGGATTTTCCTTGACCCATAATAGGAATTTTTCAATGCGGTGTGCTCCAAACAGTCGTTTTTCTGGTGGAGAATTTTTGGTATCGTGTATTATTATGAGGATGATAATTGCCATGAACATCATGATGATTCGTTTTTTTAATGAAGCCGATGATGGGGAGGAGGATGTTGTTGCTGCCACAGCAACTGTTGTTGATTTCTTATCATCGTCATGGTCATTATTTATTTGCGCAGACGAAGATGATGATGATGATTGCCCCCCTCTAGACTCTACATCTCTGTGATTATTATCCAGTGCAGATGAGGGTGCCGACGTTCTATCACTTTTCTTTCTGTGACTAAGATCAATATCATCTAACCGTTGAAGGAAGGAGTCAATACCGCTGCTGCTGTTGCTGGATGATAAAGTATTGCTTTCGCCCTGATGAGACGCTGCCGATGCCCTCCTTGACCGCCTCTTTCCGGCGCCGTTCCTTTCCATCTTTGTGAATCTGCCTAGCTTGTAGTATTATATTATTTGCATACACCAACACCATTGCATCGTTGTTATCAATTAATGTACAACACCGCACCGATCATCGAATCTGTTGCGCGCGCCTGTGCATAGCTGCGAAGGCATTTTTTTCGATTGCCTAGCTAGATAAACTATGTACTGATAAACTACTCACTGTAAAGATGCTTTTTTTGTGGCGTACCATACTCGATTCGAGCGTCGTTAGACCTTAGACCTGCAGGTCTAATCACGAGCCGTCAGGTCTTAATCACGAGTCGCCACAAAACAAAAATTAAGACTATCTAATTCTTAGAGTCTAATTGGTGGCGTAAAGCAATGGCAGAGATCGATATAGGGGCGGCGACTCTTTACAATAAACGCCTCTTAATAACCAGTGGCGGAGTACTCCGAAGATAGGCGCTTTGTGCTACTTCCTAGTTGCATATAGCTGGATGACAATATGAAAGAGTCAATCAGCGAACTCCAATCTGCAATTCGGCGTGTCCGACCTCACCTACTGCTTCATCATCAACATCCCTCGACAACGACGTCGCAGCAGCAGCCAACTCAGAGCCAGTCAGCAGTAGACAATACAAACGACGCCGATAACAATCAAGTCTTCGCCGCCAGAAATGAATTGCAGCTAGAGGCAGCATCTGAACTAATCAATGCCGTTGCCACTTTTGTTTGGAAATTAGATTGTCTTTGGGATGATCATTCTCGGACACAACAAGAGCAGCAGTATGATGATAATCGAATGACTATTGGGAATGACGTAACAAATGATAATGACGCGAGATCAACATCACCACAACATGACGACGAAACCATACTCGGAATGGAATGCGGACGCCAAAGCATTAATACGTGAGGGATATGGTATGATATCAGCTGTATCCCGACCATCATCGTCATCACTTGGTGATATTTACAATTATTCTATTAATGATGAGGAGCAAAGGCAACACAAAGAGACAATGAGAACGTTGGCGCGAAGTTCTATTTTAGAGCTGCTTACATCGGTATCGACAAGTTCATGTCGTCACTTCCTCCTTGCGTTTCTTCCTCATTTTACACCACTTGCTGTAGGTGAGGGAGAATTGTCAACTGCCAATACTACTGTAGGTGGAGGGAAACAATCATTGACAGAAAAGACCAATGAGAATCAGGATCCAGCAGTTATTTCTCAACTATTGGAAGCATTTCAGTCATTGATTCAAATTGATGCAACAACTTTGGTACCATTTCTATCAACACTATCCAATCTATTTGCAAGTGCGTCATGGGAAGAGAAACGGTATGATGGGCTTGATACAAACATGTCGGATGACGATGGAGCAGATGATGATCACTATGCAAGCAATCCCCGGAAAGAGTGCTTTCGAATCTGCATTGCATCCATGTCATCTATATCCGAACACGACCTTCCATCATTACTCAAATCGTTATTTACTTTGGTGCGTTCCGAGGAGGAAGGAAGATTGGCAATGGAGTCTATACGAAAAGAATGCAATTCAGCATTCGGTGCTGCTACGGCTGCAATTCCTGATCCTAGTATATTGGGACTCGCTCCAAAGGACGATAGTGATTTATCAATCAATGACCATCACAACATCATCAACAGCAATTATCTTGTACTATTCATTGGAAATGTTATCATCCAGTCTCTTCTCTCTGATGATATGTATGGCTCGAAACATCTTGCCAAGGGCTTTTTGGATGAGGTTAGATATTCGCTTCATACTCAAATGCAACTTCAAAACGAAGCAGCACAAACATCATCATCATTATCTGACATTGGCATGTCACTAAATTGTCTTACTACGTTGGACGCAATTGTGTTGATTGCGCTACACTCTCATGCCGAATACCAATCTTTGGTAGAATCTATCATTGAATCGTTGACGACAAATCAGGCAATGTTATTCTTTGGTCTAGTACAGCCATTGATTGAAAGTTGGAAACCAGTAAAGAATGATTGGAATGGGACTCATCAAGCTTCTTCGCTACTTTATGGTCAATTGTCATCATCTTTGATTTCATTACTCTTTTACATGCTGATGGTGTCAACTATGACGGTACCATCACAAGGCGGGGATTCACAATTCACTCTAGTAAACGGATTGCTATCTGTTCATTATGCTGAGGTGACGGGTTCTAGTACATCTGAGATAAGAGAGTGCAATATGACTTATGCAGTGACCTGCTGCCGGGTCATCTCGAATCTATATTCAAATATAGACCCACAGAAGCAACAACAAGTTGTCAGTTCGTTGCTATCAATGGTCACAGACTCGTTCGTAAGAAGTAGTGCAGTTTCTACGATTGGCAAGAAAAAGACGTCAAACGAAGGAGACACCCAAGAAGACAAAGGATGTATGGGTTCTCTCTTGGCGGCGTCATGTGCAGCTTGTCGGACTATTTTACTCATATCGAACAAACATACGACGAATCTATCACAAATAAAAGGAACCGTGATGGATCGCTTGCTTCTACTAGCTTCGATGTCAGCGTCAATATCTCCTCAGCAGGACGGAGGGAAGACCGACGACGCTATTATTTCATACTACCTCTTCGACATGAACTGTGCAATTTACATCTCGTTGCTTCAAGATAACGAGCAACTTCGTTACAATGACTCTGATAGAGAAACCAATGCCCCAATCAATGGAAATTCGGCAACGGAACTTCTCATTTTATGCCAAAAGTTTCTGTTTGCAACAGATTACCTGTCATCCGAAGGCACTAGCAACCCAGAGCATAGAGTCATATGTGGCATCATATTGGCTTCTCGTCTACTGAGATGCAAATTCATACTTCGCTCGGAACGAGGAAACATCTGGAACTGGATGATGTCGGTAATCACACCTGCTCAAACCACAACTGCTCCAATCCAGGCTTTGAATCCAGTGGTTGCACAGTGGGGCTTATCATTCTTGAATTTTGCCTCATCGCCGATAGCTGATAACTCGTTTCACCCAGAAATGACTGAATTTGTAGACGCTAATTCAGTGTGTGGTCACAGCGATGTCTTCAACCAAGTAAATAAAATGCTCGCGACTGCCGCGGTCATTCAGATGGAGGACTCGCTTCTTATTCCACTACGTCAAGAAGCATCGAATGAGAATATTACGTTCCTTGCATACTCACATGTTCCACAGAAGAAAAAAACTTCCGAGACTAACAGCATGGTTATCAGCTCCCCGTACTTTCTGTATGGAAAGAGATCTGAAGACCTAGGAGAACCAAAGCCATCATTGTCAGCTATAGACCAGGTGGCAGATTATGTTTACGACCTTGTTGATAGGTACCTTGAGTTAGGACGGATACGCAGCTCTGGAGCGCTGAGTTCGACATCGAGCTGGAATCCTCGCGGTTGGCTTCTCGCAAAAATACAGCTTCCTTGCTGCTTATCTCAGCCAACAATGAAAGTGTTAGGGATGAAGAACAATTCGTTGGAACTTGAACACGAGCCAAAAGCGAATGCCCATGTCAATCCCGAGAGCTGGAAGCTATTATTTTCTCCCATCGTTTCGAATGCGGTGATTGTAAGAAGTTTGATAGAATTCCTCAGCTGCATCGTAGTGTCAATCAGTGTATCAAGTGCAGTTTTGAAGCATGCTCATGATCACTTTTCGCAAGAAGAAATTCAACTAACTGAAATGGGCGAAAGTGATTCAGACGATGCCCAGAAAAAGAGGAAGAAAAAGCAAAAACAAGTTGAAGCATTGAGGAAGCTGCTTCAGTTTCAAGTCAATAAAGTTGTGAGTATGCAACGCGTTTGTCGCAACATTTATCAATTGCTCAATGGGTTGCATTTCGCTGCATGCAAACAAAGACTTTCCATAGGCCCAGAAAAGCCTCCCTCGGCTCATAACAATGGCATCTTACATGACAGAAGACGAATACCTTTGGCTGAAATACAGTCATTAGTTACAGCTGCAGAATCTTTCTTGAACTCACGAATGAACAAATTTGATTCATCGATCATGTGGAGCTGTATCTTAGATGACGTCGACGATGCTTTCTTACTTGAGACCATGACGAAGACTTCTAGCATAGATGAACAGTTATTGCTGAGACAGCAACAGATCATTCATTTTCGCATACACATCTTGCGTTATTTGCAGCACAATTTGACTTCAAACAACAAACAAAAGAGACTTCATGGGCAAGCCTGGGGAAACAACACACCTGCAACTTTCAATGATTTGTCCCTACTTGGAATCTCTCGTGTCTATCAGTTGTTGATGTCCCTAACACCATGTCTGAGCAGCAATTTCAGCGAGAGCACTAGCGAAGAGGGCCGATTATATCTATCCGCTCTGTATAAGATTCTGCTCGCAGCATTCTCTTCAGCAGCGAGCAATAAACGTGTTGGACCGACCATGATAGATAATGCTTTGATTGACTTTGTGCCGAATAAAAGACGGAGCAAGGCTACCAAACTTGACCCCCGTGATGACCACAACTTGCAGCTTGACAATCTAATGCGAAAGTGTGCTGCAACAAAGGATGCTGTCGACGACATTCCGACAGAGACAGATGTTACCACTGCAGTGGGCAAGTTGAAAGAAAGTCTACTCCACCAACTTGAAAATTGCGAGGACGCATCAATATCATGCTACATCATGGATTTGATATCTATCTTAGTTATTAGCGACGAATCTTCGCGTGGAGCGATGGCCGATATTACTTGGAAAAATATTCATTCTGTTTATCATATCAGTTCAAGCAGCGTAACGCATCTTCCATACATGCTGTTTGAGATTAGCCACATCATATCTGATGTGACTAAAAATGAGAATTGCGACGCGGAGAGGGCAGCAGTTGTGAAAGATACGTTCTCACACCTACTTCGATTGTCAAGTACACTTTTGAAGACCAAAGATCTACACGCGAAAGCTTTCTACCACAATCTTCTGGCACATTATAGTTCGCTTCTAATCGAGCACGTGAGTCAGTCACAGTGTTTGGCAGAGATATACACAGCTCTTGAAGCTACAATTGCTTTCTCAAGTCCGTCGAAGTCTTTGCCTGGTCTGAACCAAAAGAATCTTCCTTCAGTCTTTGAACTGTTGTTGCACATGAACGCATTATCCCTCTCACTTGCAAAACCATTCTCAAGCAAGAAACATCGCCCATTGAACGCTGACAAGAAGCTAGGCCCATACTGTGAGATCATTTGGCCGATCGAAATGTTCGGCAAGCTGTTGTTGCTATTCAAGACTCACTCGTTCTCCCAAAGAGTGTTCTTCAACGTTGTGAAGCACTCCCTTCTCATGATCAAGCTTTGTGATTATCAGTTGCAATATTGCATTGATTGGCGGAACTCCCAACATGTGTCACTGGTTGCGACGGGCTCCCAAGACTACGCAGCAGCAGAAATGCTTCAGCCATTGATTGATTGCATTGCCTCAGCTTGTATTGGTGACATCACGTCGTTTTGTCGCACGATCAGAAAGGAACTCTCAGACAGTAACTACAAAAATACCAAGTCCATAGCAGGATTGATTTTCCGTATTCAAGGCATCAAAGATACCCTCAAAAGCATATGTCAAAGTCATGGTCTCAAACTTCCACAAAAATTCGCTCCATCTGATGCTGCAGCATCAAATAAGAGAAATATTGCTGATGATACAGCACCCGAGAAGAAACGACGTCGGTCCCTCTCTCCACAAAAAAGTAACAACTCTCGTTTATCAGCAAATGCAAGCGTATTAGAACAACTCCCGACTCATGCACCAGAGAGGAGGTATATAACGAAACCATCTTCTGAATCAGACGACTCCGACATGAGCGAAAATTACTCTTTCACTGATTCTGACGATGACTCATTTGGTGCTGTTGGGGACTGGGCGGCATAAGTAGCATAAGTAATGCATAACATTCATCTACACGATTTCAGATATCTCGATCTGTTCTGAGGAGGATAGAACTTGTAGTACGAAACTCCCTATTCCGCCAACTTCAGTGGTTGACGCGACTAAACTGTACATCCCCGGAGGCAAAGAAACCACATTAGATACGGAGAAGCCGAATCTATAGCCTGTATCAATTAGAAGCTGCTCATGCAAGTTATGGATCCGTTTCCGAGTAGTCTTGACTAAGACCATATTGATCGCTAGATTCTTCCCTGCTTTGCATTTGAACTGCATCTTCGTATTTTCTTCCAATACTTTGATTTTCCATTGTGGATTAGACCCAAAGCTTCCTGAATGTGGTGGTCCGCCAGCTGATCCAATTTCGAGGGAGTGCATGTGACTGTTGCCTCTCAACTCCCATTTCCCACGTAGTGTTCTGTAAAGTGACATCTCCTTAGCAGGCCGCCCAAGACGAAAAGCTTCGGTGCAATAGCAAGAGAGAGTGAATCCAAGATCGATTGACTTGTTGTATTGTCTGAGCACGATGGATAACAACCTATCTTCAGGCCCATTTGCATCGTAACGGATTAAGTTGTGCTGGTTATTGGTGTAACCGCCTGTTAAGATACAACTATCCCCATCTGGATAGTACACTCGCTGCGTTGAATTCTTAATCCGATGAACATCAGCCGCTAAGTATCCCTCTGCCTCACTTCCCTTTTGCTCTTGCTTTGTTACTGATCATAATCAATAGAGAAGGAAAGAGATGCGGTGAATAAGAGCGGACAATGATCCGAGATCTACACGCAAATAAATGCGATGCTACTTACCGTGCCTTGAAAGCAATACCCACACCGTCGCATTTTTCTCCACAGCATCTTTTGAGAATGTGATTGTAAATTGTGGATTGTCGCTAACATAAAACAGGTCATCTTTTGGACCATCTTCTGCCTTCCAAAGACCATGAGAGATGTTCTTAAAAGGGAGCAACTCAGGGTTCCAGGACATGTGTATATTCCTTAAATAAATGGTCGCATCGGTCCAAGTTATCCAGAACACGCCACCATCACACTCTGCGGCGGCATCAGCATCACAATCCAATTTTCTCCTGCTGTTGGCGTCAACCTCTACTGCTGAATATGTTTTATTCCATCCACTTCTCGCCCACGGATTCTTGAGCTGCAGAAGCCGGGTTCCATTCGATGATTTCATGATTTTAAGCACCGCGTATGCGTGATCAGTATGTAAACCTACGCTGCTAGCTTGTTCTTCCGTCAAATCCTTACTTGTTGCCATTGTTATCAAACAGTCATTAGAAGAACTTGCACCAAAGACTCGCTCCCAGCAACGCTCAATCGGAGTTTCGAAATCTTTAATATCATTGCTGTCCTCAGGAAGAAATAGCTTCTCGGGTATCCATCCTGTTAAAGAAAACAGATCCACCCCACTGTTTGATCCTGGAAAGTCATAGCCCCCACACATCTTCATGTACGCTTTCTCTAGTATCGGAACCCACAGCTCCAAATTGCTTTTGTTTTCTTCAACTGCATCGGTGTGGGAGCATAATAGCCTACCCTCATTGTCAACTGGCAAATAGTCGTCAACTATCACTTGCCTAGCAACGCCATTCAGCCACAGTTTGACCATGTAAACTCCCTGAGGATTGTAAATTGGTGTGCCATTAGAATCTTGTGGGTATATTAATGACGAAACCAATCGACGGCCCTCTAGACGCTTTTCATAAGCTGCTGATATGCAAAGACCTGCGATGAACGAGCAGTCGGAGACACAGTGCTGTTTGATAGTGTATGGAGAAATTTTATCAATCATTTTGATGCTTCGCGTGGATGAACGCATACCCATAACTTCTTCAGGACGGGCCCATTTGTAGAAGTCTGCCTTTTGCTTCTCAGAAAGTTCAAGTTTTCCATCAGGATCAAGAAACTTTTGCGGAGGTGAAAAGTCATACATTTTCGCTTTCTTTTCAGACCAAGGAAGGAATACCCGAGAAGTTAACTTGGAAGATCGAACTAGAACGTCAAGTTCGTAGGAGGTTAGATTGCTCTCTTGTTTTTCATGTTCGCTGTCTTTTCCATTATGCTTCAACTTTTTAAGCTCTTCAACTCGGTCCAAAATCTCTTCGATTCTCTGTTTCCATGAAGCTAAAACCTTGTGAGACTCCTGACTGATCGACGACTCTGATGTTTCTATTCCACCGCGTTGTATTGATCCATTATTGTTGTCAGTTTCTTTAAGCATTTTCACCGCCTTTAGATATAGTCCAGCTGTGTTGACATAATTGTCAATTGCCTCGTCAATATTCTTATTTTCATCATGATTGATTGCAATAGCGAAGATTTTTTTGGCTTCTTCAGCTGTGCTAGTGGCCGCGTTACCGTCAGTCCTATCACTCACATTTGGCATTGTAGCTGGACCATCAACTGAGTGCAAATGATTATCCTCAAAGATTGTCACACTTGGTGTGGTACTACTAGCAACAAAATTATTCTGGTTTTGTCCGTGCTCCATGAGATCCAACTCCACCGCCCTCTGTGTTAGTAGATCTGCTTTATGTTCATACTCAGTAATATTTTTCTCAAGGATCTGCCGATTATTATCGCCTTGAGAAAGTGTTCTTAAATGTTGTTTCATCAGGTAGCACGCTTCAAACATCTTATCTGCGGATTGCTCAATTATGGCCGACGGTGATTGATCAAGTAGACTCGGATCCATCGACGCCTTCCCTTCAAGCATCTTAGAATCCTTTAGGAGACCAAACGCTTCATCCAGCACCGCCATGATCTTTATTTTTATATGAGCTCTGCCTGCACCCTTCCTATAACAAACTAGCCACCTGCCCTCGTCTTAGCGCTATGTATTCATTTCGGTGTACCAGCATTGTGTTCCTCAACAACTTCTTCGCTTGCTTTGTTCTTGTTGCTTGTTGCTGCTTCAAGAAGCTTGTTCAGTATCTACCTTGACCTACTACATACGTAACTGGTACCGAAGGTACGTAGCAAATCTAACTACAAGTACGTACACATTTCCATTTTGGCCCATTTCCGATCTTCGCTTCGTTCATGATGTGCTGGTGCTGGTATTATGTTGCTTGTATGTTGCGTCAAGGTAGTATTGTTGTTGTGACTACAGAGAGTAACATATCATCAATAATAAGTATCTTCTAGCTCACAACATAAACTGCGATCATGATTCATCGGTCACTCCTCTCAACATCACTACACCGTTGCTGTCGTCAGCAGCGACATCAACAACTCATAGTGTCGTCGAAATTTTCTTCATCTGCATCAGACGAACCGCCTGAAGATTCAGCGACCATCATTCAAGGTCCGTCTCTACTTACCATGACAGGGGTTCATCGACCATCTCCCTCGCTCTTTCAGCTACCAGGCCTACGATCACTACCATTTTGGACTGCCCCAGAATCATCTGCACAGAATCGGAAACATCGCGTAGCATTTAAGGATCCATTGGTGACTACAGCAGTCGAATATGTAGAGTCGAACTATGAGTCAATTCGTTCAGAGTACTTCGCATCAGTTCTTGGACAGGGCAGAGAAACTGATTTGGATAGTGGCAAGGTGCTCAAACCTTTGGAGCCAGATTATGATGTTTCAACCAAGGGTGGAGAGCATGCAGACGATGCTCTGCACTCTGGGAATTGGGATTGGCATTCATATGTGCTGAATGGAATTAAGAATGAGAAATTCAAAGAAAGATGTCCCAAAACCGCAGAAGTAATCGACACGTTAGAAAAGGAAGGTTTGTTGTTTGGAACGCCTTTTGGGTTCTGCTTCTTTTCTACACTACATGGAAATTCATCGATTCAAGCTCATTCTGGACCAATGAATTTGAGATTACGTATGCATTTGCCACTGGTCGTCCCTCCAAAGAAGGATAGCACACAATCCTCCTCTAGACCAACAACTGGGATCAGAGTCGCAGACCAAGTACGAGAGTGGCACGAAGGCAAGGCCGTCATCCTTGATGACTCATATGTGCACGAAGTGTGGAACGACGCAAATTCTCCCCGTGTTTTGCTCTTACTTGACCTCTGGCATCCAGATGTTCGAATGGAAGAGAGACAAAAGATTTCAACCATGTTTTCCTATGCAAAAGAGAAGGGCTGGATAGGTCAAGCAAAGAAACAATGAGAGCTTACCGAATTGAACGGAGACTTGCACAATTAGAGGTAACCAGTAATGTAACAAAGCAAGCATAGATACATATTTCATACACAACACCATAAGCTCAACTGAGATAAGTGGCACCAAGTTCCAATCAGAGGTGTCTCCTTTCTGGAGGAGTCCCATCAAAACCCCATCATCGTCACGCACCAAAAAATCAAAAAAATTGATGGTGTCACCAAGCAACCATGGTGACGGCATGCCGAATTCATCGAGCCTTGGCGCTCCTCTTGTTGATGCAGCACAGCATTCAAGTGATTACATCATTTACCAGTTCACCTGCGGTGGTCAGTAAGCTAAAGACTCGCATTCTTCCCTCTCTCCACGTGGCCACAACAACTTCATCCATCTCCACTGCCACCGGAGAAGCTGATCGGGCATTCCAACTGGGTATACAGCTCGAGAAGGCAGGCTTGGCACGTGCCGCATCAGCTGCTTTTCACGAAGCAGCGACATTGTATCAGTGCTATTTAGATCATCATGCCACTTCAACCGCTGCCGCTTCCGCCACGGGCGAGGATAATATCAGTGCACCCAACACCAACATTTTCCAGCATGTTACGTCACTTTCTCCAGTTGATGGAGGTTCATCACCCTCAGTTCTTGCAGTCCTAGCTTACGCTTGTATTCGTTTAGCCCATTTAAGTCACGATGCATTTGGAGATTCCAAGGCCGCAACACGTTTATATAAACTAGCGGCTTCTATTGATCCTTTGCCGAGCACGATTTCATATCATGGGATAGGAACGAGTATTGAAGGTAGCTGCCACCGTGTAAATGATGAAGTTAGTTGGAGACAAGAGATGGAAAAAGCTGTTGATGCGTATCGTGAAGCTTCCAAACTAGGAGGAGGAGGCGAGGTGCTATTCCACTTAGCTGTTGCCTTGGAGAGACTTGACGAAGTGGAGGAGTCAGAGAAGATCATGGAGTCGCTGCGAAGAGGTGAAAGTAACCTTTCTTCCCTAGTAGACTCGTGGGGATATGTCCGATGGCACACTCGTCGCGCTGATCCTCATCGACTCAGTCTCCACCGTGGAACAAGAGCTATGCTTGAGGTTGCATTGGAGGCAGCGCAACCATTGCTGCAACATGATGACGGGTTGGTTTGTGAATTCGGAGTGGCATCCGGGCGTTCTGCAAGGATGACGCAAGAGATGTTACCACTTGATACACAAATCCATGGTTTTGATACTTTCACTGGGCTTCCTGTTGCATGGGGAAACGAGCCAGCCGGTTCTTACAGCACCGGGGGAGCAATCCCAAAAATGGACGGTGGCAATGTTTTTTTTCATAAGGGTTTGTTCAAAGATACTGTCCCTGCATTCTTGGCTACGCAAGATAAAGGAAGACCTTTAGCATATGCTAATATTGATTGTGACTTATATGGATCGACACGAGATGTATTGGAGGCAATGCACGGTAGAATAATTCCCGGGACAGGTAAGTGCGACTAGAAGTATGAAATACTTGGTGATTGATTCTTTTCTACTCTCTTTCTAATCAGCTGTTTTCGTTTCATTCTTCTCTGCCATAGTAATTGTGTTTGATGAATACCTTTGCCACCCTTCTTGGCGAACGGATGAGTTCAGGGCATGGAGGGAGTGCTGTAAAAGATTTGGCTGGCAGTATGAATACTTAGCATTTAGCCTGTCCACGAAGCAAGCAGTTGTCAGAGTAACCAGTTAATGCTGTTGGCGTCAGTGAAGCCAACCTCATTTTTACGATAAACTAAAAGACGCAATATCACATATAAACCAGTCCTAGATGTAGAACTTAAGGTAACTGTTTCTCTCCTACTGCTAGTGTACACTCTTGCCTATTCAGCAAACCAACAATTGTGGTGCTGCTGCTTTGCTTTTCTTGCGTCGTCTGTTGAATAAACCCGTTTTTTTAATACCGGGCACAGTATTACTTGGCACTTCATTGAAACCTGCTGACTTTTTGCGATTCAAAGAGAATCGGCGGAATTTTGACTTCTTCTTCTTTGCGTTCTGAATGTGCCAAGCATTGCCGAGCTCATCTTGGGACATGCTCACATCTTTTGATAAAGTGGCCATGTCCGAATCTACGTCGTCACTTCCATCGTCATCTGACATAGACTTTTTAATTGGAAGCAAATCCTCGATTGATGCTTCAGAGATGCTACCGGTTCGGTGAACTTCTGTGTAGTCTCCTTCAGCGTTGCTACCCTTCATGTCGAACGATGCAGCTTCACTAGTGCACAAAACTTCATTCGCAAGCATCGCTGACCAGAAATTCTTCATTGATGGCAAGGGTAAGTTTATGCCAAGATGCCCAAGAACTCCATCGATCTCACGCTGTTTAGTATCATCATACTCCTCCTTTCTTCTTCTCAAGTTTACAATACTCTCATCGTCCGATGCTGCCCGACGAGCCACCAGACTCGCAGTTTCATCCATATTAGATATGAGTGACCTATCATCTTCTGACAGAGTACAAAATGAACCAGAATCAGTCGTACCCAGTCTATTTTCTAGTCTGAAGTTCGAAGGGAGAAGGACAGGAGTAAAAATGTTCGACGGCTTGACTTTCTCTGAACTGTGAGTTATTGGTTCATGGTCTGTAGGTGCCGTGATGCCCTCCATTGTGAATTCTGAAATGGTTGAAGAGGCCGCCACTAGATCGAAGACGTCTTCATTTGATTGATCTGTCGAGATTTTGTACGGAGCGTTTTCGGAGGCACCTGTATACGAGACTTCAATTTGTGCGAACACGTCCTCTGATTCTTCAGATGCGGAAGGCGGAAGGATTCTTTTTTCATTTGGATTACCATCGCCACTCTCCCTCTTGTCAGCTACCTCTGCGTTCACTGCATCAGTATTCTCAGTAACCGTGTTATAAGCTGCATCTTTGCACACAATATCAGTCTTCTTGATATCGGCTACATCATCACCCACTGCATCAAAGTTCCTGTTCTCGGCTCCACCATCATCCATCGTATTAGACTGGTTTATTTGAAGATCGTCATAGCTTTCATCAGACTCGCTCTCTTCGCTCTCAGACTCTGGAACGTCATCGCGGCTTTCACTGTCCTGAAAGGTCTGAACCTGAATTGTTTTCGACCAGCTTACACTTCTCTTCTTCTGGTAGCCATTACGAAGGATGGATTCACCATGACTGTCCCAGCTATCTCTCCTCTTGTGTCTGTGTCCAGGTGGTGATTCGACGACGTTAAAGGTAGGAGGTTTGTCCTCATCAGCCTGGTTCAAGGTTTGAATCCACTCTTGAGTCCATTCGAACACAGCGTTCGGCCCGGAACTATACCAAGCATGATTCTTTGACTATTCTTGAAAAGAGGGGTGGTTATTCTTTATCACCTATCCCAACGCTATCAAAATGTAACAACTACTAGGTTGAATAGCGAGTTACACTTCCTTCGATCAGCTGCGAAAAAGGTGCACCTATTGGAGAGAGAGATGAGTGAGAGAGGGTTCCCAGAGAGAGAAAGGCAGAAAAAGAGAAAGTAGCGATTCAACGCAGACTCAACGCGCAGACAGAAGAAATGGATACCGAGTTGAGGTCATGCGTCCCCTCCCTCTCCAATCTCACGCAACGCCCACCGAAACGCCTGTCTCAATCTCAACGCACGCACCCCAACGTTACCCCCTGCTTTACGCATTCAATAGCATACTTCAGCTTGACCAGCACAACATTACCTTGCCAGATACATCAAACATGTTCAAGTGGTCATCAGCAAACAACTCCAAATCCAGCAGGGACAGGGAGGACGGTGTAGGCACCTTTTCTGATGAAGGTAGTTACCATTCCATCCTCAAAAAAGCTACTTATTCCACTGGAAATACAAAGGGCAAGAAGAAGAAGAAGAAGAAGGAAGGTGGGATAGGAGTGTCACGTGGTCGAAAGAGTTTCATACCTACGAGGAACGCTGTCCACAGTCGTTCGATACTGACTATGATGATGATGATGATTATTCCTACAATCGAGATGATACTTTTGATGATGAAGAAGAAAGCCTCATTTCAGGTTATCTCTCGGAACATGCGGGCGACACAAATACGAAGAAAAAGGCTGGTGCTTTATCAAGCATGTTCACACCCAATCGCGTTACCAGCGAATTTTAAGATGAATAGTGCATCTGAAGACGATGCGTCTCTCATCGAAACCATGGATAACTATTACAGTGGTATCGGTAAGGCGGCATCCCGAAGAAGGCAGTATTGTTAGCTACGATGGGATGCGAGATGTCAGCAGGCATCACCGGCAACGCGAGATTGATGGAAACATTGGGAATCTAGGATTAGTGTTGCCATCACTTGACGGATTTTGAATGTTTTGGGAGTGACTACTAATTCGGCAGATGATGCAACCTATATCTCTGATGCAACATCCTACTCAAGCTCTGGTAGTTTAAGCTCAGAGGAAACTGAGTATACTGCAGAAAGAAAGGCCAATAAGAGCAGAAGAACCAAATCAACAGCCACTACCAAGAGCAGAGACAAGGCAGGAAAAGACATTCGATCCTCTCCTACCGAAAAGAAAGTGAAAGACACTCGATCCGCTCCTACCGAAAAGAAGGTGAAAGACACTCAATCCGCTCCTACCGAAAAGAAGGTGAAGAAAAAGAAGGCGAAATCTACTGCCGAGCTTAACGTTGCTATTCAAAAACTTGAAACAAACTCATCAGAGTCAACAGATTCTGGGATAGAAGTGAGTCATTCAAGCGCACAAGATGTTTCACTGAAGTTCAGCTGCTCAGACGATGTGATCAAGGCCCTTGATTTCTAATGAATTGTTGGAAAGTGGCAACAAGTCAGGAGCGACAGTGAACAAGAGTTCAAAGAAGAAAAAGAATATATTCGGTCTCAAGAATAAACGGAAGGGTGCAGATAAGCCTGAAGTAGACAAACTCAAGTCCCTCGAGGAGAGCACCAAAAAACAGCGTAACTACAAAAGTCTCTCCAACGCCTGATGATGTTTCGGACATAGAGGTCCAGAGTTTGGTTGAAGCTGCTCTAGCTCAACAACAAATCAACGATGGATCTGTAGAAAGAATCAAGGCGGAGGCAGCAAAAAGACTCAAGGCAAGTGCAGCTGCTGGCGTTGAAGTCATTCCCCGCGCCCAGATTCCACCCCAGATTCCAGGTGGAACAATCAATCAAGCCGAAGCCGCAGATCTCAAGCAAAGCTTTAGTGCAAGTACAGATGGAGGAAGCGAGACATCAGAAATAAAAGGCAAGGTGAAGAGCACAAAAAAGAAATCACTCAAGAACAAGCTATCGTTTAGAAGAAATAAATCTACCTTTTCGGGGAGAGAGTTAGCTTTTGCCTATGCTCAACAACAAATGGCACCTTTGGAGGTTGCAGTGGAGGAGCAAGAGGAACTCTACGTGGGATCAAGTGATGAAGTAGTCAGTGTGGGCGGAGAAGAACAGAAAGTATTATCTGCTCATAGCGAAACCAAGTCCAACCAACAAGGAGCAAGTTTTGTACAAGAACCAACTCGAAACTATCATCCAACATTAGGAATTAGTGAAGCAATGTCATATGAAACAGCCAATACCGCGAAAGTGGATAGATACAAAGTCCCCCGAAAGAAGTTGGATGCACCAAAGATGGTGAAGAAGGAGACAGCTCCCTTGAAGAAGAAGCAAGAGCCGAGTGCACCCAGACCATGTAAAGAAGTGAAAAGGCCGGAAGAAGTGAAAAGACCAAAAGAGGAGGTGAAAAAGCCGGAAAAGAAAGTCAAAGTTGATCAACCGACGACAGAGAAGAAGAAAAAGGAAAACAGCTCCAATGAAGAAGAAAGAAAAGCCGAGCACACCCAAAGTGGTGAAAGAAGTGAAAAGGCCTCAAGAGAAACCAAGTACACCCAAAGTGGCGAAAGAAGTGAAAAGGCCTCAAGAGAAAGCCATTGTTGATCTACCGGAGACTGCTCTGAAGAAGACAGAGCCGAGCCCTAAAAGAGTGAAGGAGCCCACAGAAAAATTCAAATTTGATCTACCTCTACCAAAACAAAGGTTGTACGATAATATTCTCGCAGCTGAATCATTTGACTCGGTGTCAACAACGGAAGATATTTTGAGTGAGCTTCAAGAAATTGAAGAGGCTGCAATGTTGATGTACCAGTCAATGGTAACGGAAGGCGAGTATGAGTAATTTTGATTGATACAATGTGTAATGTATAGAACTTGATCAATCGCTACTTGTGTCTATCGCTTTGGGGTATTCCCTGCTTTTGGTGTGCCGAATAGACTTCCTTTGATCGGTGAATCATTACTTCCATCCGATGACGAATCATTGCTTTCATCCGACGATGAATCATTGCTTACACCCGATGATTCATCATCAGACAGTTTCCTTGTCAGGTTCTGAACTCTCTCTTTAAACTTTGCTCTTCTGTCGGATGCCTCTTGTTTCCTTCTCTGTGACTTTTCCTTCTCGCATGCCAAAGCAATCTCGAGTTCATCATTCTTTCGCACTAGAGTATTTATTACAGCTTGTATCTCTTCATCACTTGTCGCTGCCATTATTGCCGACGCACATGAACTCATTTGTGAGGATTCTAATTGTATTTGCTTTTCTTTGTTACTCTCCACTTGCTCTTTGTAATCAGAGCATAGCGTATTCAATTGGCTAATTTGCGCAGTAAGCTCCTGTTTTTCTTCTATAAAGACCTTGTTTGCAGCCTCCAACTCCCTGTTTCTTGATGTGAGATCTTCAATTTTCGCTGTATATTCACTTTTTTTCTCCTCCAATATCTTCACCTCCGCCGCCATCAAAACATTAATCTCCTCTACATGTTTTTCTTCCAAAGACTTCAGCTGCGTATTACGTTCATCGAGTTCCTTTTTGAGAGATACCACCTCATCCTCGGAAGCTTGTAATGATTGCTTTACCTGCTTATCGTTGCCCCAGCTCAAACACGAGAATAGTTTCATTGCCAATTTCAATTGTCAGAGATCTTCACACGGTGAACCGGCCGGATATCTGCTGCCACGGCAGTTATTATATGAAGTAGAGAGCCCCTGCTCTGCTGTTGTGCCTTCTTGGGATTCACTCTACACAATGAGAGGTAGTATCTCTACTGCATCCCTACTGCATCTCTATCACTATCACTGCAACAGACTGCAACGCACCGACCATACACCAGCCCCCCCATTCTTGAAGAACAAACAAGTTGAAGCATCTCTGATTTATCTTTCTTTCCCACAATAACTTCGCAGCTACTTTCGCAGATTTGCTTGTGGAGAGTCGTCCCGCTTCACCCCGTGCTCACCCCTTTCCGGGCCCCTGTTGCTCCTTATCCTCCATTATTGCGACTGCGGAAAGTAGGTTCCAAATGGTTTATTAGATATGTCTATCATGCCGTCGTTAGCGGAAGCCATTAGCTGCCTACAGAAGGCATCATCCTGCCGAGGGTGTGGGCGTCTACCGTCGTCGTCTGAAAAAGATAGAGCTCACGGTGATGGAGATGGCCCGCAATGCAATGAATTCGCCGGAGCATTGTTTGTGTCATCTCAGTGTGGAGATATGTTTTGTGCGGCTTGTTGGGAAAAATCAATGCCCAACTGTCCCATATGCCGGTGTAAAATTGAATCATCTCCCAAACCAATGATTGCAACTCTGGCTGCCGAGTCTAAAGCTGACGCATTCAAAAAGCTTGACCTGTCTGATGTATCAAAACGAAGATGTAACTTGGGTGAATTATCATCTTTGGTTGGCATCTTGCGTAATTTAACAAGCACCACATCACAAATAAGTGGAGCAGTTGATAAACCAGACAGTAATATTGGTCTCGGCGACTCTTTCGAGGAGGAGGTTCCCGGCACCTTCCAAGAATTCTATCCACAGACTGGTGAAAAGTCAGCCAAATCAGACACCCCAACAATACTGGAAAGTCAAGTTACATCTATACACACTGCAAATAACATGGACACAAAGCAATATCAATTTACGCCGCAGACTGGGATAAAGTCAGAAATATCAGAGACTCCGACAGTGAGGGAAAGTCAGGTCACGTCCGTACGCACAAACAGCATTTCAGTACTGAAGAGTGTTGATAGATCAGAAGCCGCTGAAGAAACTCAGACGATTCCAGGAACATATCTCTCCCCGTTACGCAGGAGTCGCAGTAACAACTCCAGCAGCAATGCACAACTGCATTATTTTATAGACAACATAGGAAAAGTGGACAGTCCATTGGCCTCTTCAACTGCTTCTAAACCGAAATGCGATTTGTCATCCAGTAGCGATGAATCAGTGGTTGAAGGCACTTTCTTGTCGCCATTCAAAATGAACTGTAAAAAGAAGATAGAAGCACAAGATGATAACAATTCCACGTCGGGAGAAGAATTCCAGACCGAACCTTGGGAGCGTCAACTTGACTTGGCAAAAGTTGACAATAGAGCTGAACAACCTGTTGAACCAGTTGCGAAAAGAAGATGTGTTAGCACATCTCCAAACGAAGCAACTAGAGAAATTTCACTGCAACAAGAATCAAACGCAGCAAAAAAAACAAAGATAGAGGAAAGCACCGCATCAGAAATGCCTTTAATCACAAAGAAACAACTGTACGTATCATATGATGTACTCAATGATGAAGAGTGTAAAGCTCTTTCGTTTCTATGTAATGGGAAACTTGGAGTGAGAATCATGTCAGATATCCTTCCAGTATCAAGAGGGGGCATCCTGTGCCCGCTGCCAACAATTCTAATTACACATGCAATTGAAAAGCCTCGTTTTGGAAACGGAAAGCCTACACGGTATAACTCTATTGCCACGTGCCATAGAACATACAGCTACATGAAAGCGGTGGCATTGGGAGCTCGTTGTGTGGACGCACAGTGGCTAAAAGACTGTCAAACATCTGGAACCTTGCTGTGTTGTGATTCTTATAGTGTTTGGAGTGATTTGGAATCATACAATGCTTTGATTGCATCAGGCTCGAAGATAGAAGGTGACACTATTAGGGGATCCTTTCCATTCAACAAAACATCACCTTTGGATGGTGCTGTTTTTGGGTTCGTTGACACAGAGACGAAAAATGCAAAACTGCCAAGCTTCAAGCCATTGACTTCTGTACAAATCTCATCGCTGGTGGAATGCTTGGGTGGTAGTGTCAGTAACGATTCTTTCACGTTGATGCATGCTTTGATAGCACGCGACTGTGCAACATTGAATCAAGTTGTTCACAAGCTAAAAACTTTTCTTCAGGACAATCGAGATGTCAGCACCGAGTCTTGGTCAATTGAATCGTGTAACAATGAAGAATTGGAAGCACTTATCAATAACGACGGGAGTATGAATCATTCCTACTCGGATGATTACCGAGTACCAATCATTCGAGCGAAATGGCTAGAGAATAGCATATGCATGAACTCCCTCCAGAGTTTGAACGAGTACTGTATTGGTGTACTGTGTTTTGAGTTTGATATGGGCTCAAACGTCGACGAAAGGCAGACACTGTTATGCTGAAGGAGACGAAGAAGCCATAATTATTCTTCCCTATGAAAATTAGATATATTCTTTCACGCATATTCTATGAGTATTTATTTAGCCCCCATGCACCCGGAAGCGATAGAGACAAGAATACTCAGCACCCCAATTAGAATCAACAGCAAGAGATACTGCTTTCAGCTTTGGAACATCAGCACCGCCCACGGAAGTTGGTATTTCGAATGTTTGCAACCCCAACTTGGAGTCGTATTCAAAAGATCCCAATTCCCAAGGTTCCCCGAATGCCCCGATATCTTCATACCCAATAACTCGAAACATCTTCAATGCACTGTTCCCAGCAGCAATGCTCCTAGGAGCGTGATCGATCATCACCTCCGTCACAGTTACCTCCTGCGACAAGGCCACTGTCAGTGTGGCATACTCCCCTCTCAAACCATCCTGCGTTTGGCGACGTGCGCGACTACTCGAAAACTCGTCTCCAAATGACCAGCAGTGTCCTTTAGCATACATTGTGGTAGTAGGACGCAGCGCTACCTCGGGAGGATGCCCGTAAAAACGCAAGTTCGAGTACGCCAAGACACGATTGATGAGCGGCAAAGACTCATAGAGTGACAGACTGGTTGCACGAGGTCCTCTTCGTAGAACACGAGCACCATGGACAACCGATGCATAATCAAACTTTCCAGTGCGATCGGCATTTTCAATCTCAAGTAGACGATCTATATCCTTTGACGCAGATCGGGCATTGTATGCTCCAGATGGAGATGGCGTCGCAGCCTCATTCACAATATCGTTATGCAAGCCAATCTGAACAGAAGGGATTCCGTCAACACCTTCTTGTTGGCACTCCTCTTCAACAAGTCTCTGAGTCCATTGTTGAGCATGAACAGAGGGCCCCGCGGGCCCCACAAGGGCTTCACTTGTGGATTGTGCCAAGGCAACCAAACTATCGTAGGCACTTTGGGCATCCTCCAACAATAGAGGAGCATCGCTGGCAACATCGAGTGCGTCTACATCAACACCTCCAACCACATCAACTTCAATGTTCTCTTTGCCAGTAGCCAAAGGGGTGTAATCTTTACCCTTGCATCCTTCTCCAGGAACATGAATGTCAGCTACATCAACAACCATTGCAGAAACAGGAACCATTGATGCCTCCGACAGAGAGCGCAGTGCAGCATTGACTTCATGTTGACTAGCAGAGCCATCTTCAAGTGATCCAAAAGTAGCCTCTACTTCGGCCAATGCATTCTCCCAATATTCAAGCAACTGCTGCTTTTCGCCAATGTTGGAATTTAAACTATCAAGTTTTGACTTGATTTGTTCCATATCATCACCATTGTTGTCAGGTGGAGATAGCATCTCTTGTAGTTCGCCACTCTCGGCCAGCTCTTGCGTATCATCATTGCCACCAACGTGCTGCTTTTTCACATAAACATTTGGTACAGTATACTGTTCCGTCATCTCAGACAATATGTCTTGTACAAGCTCTCCATTTTCCATTTCATCCAACTCTATCACTGTTGGCTGTACACCCATGTCACGAAATATTGCCTTGGTGGCTTTGCAGTACGGACAGTACGATTTTGAGAAAACAACCACATCTTGAGTGTCAATCATTGCCTCAATATATTCAGTAATAACGACAGGGTCAGTGGTACTACCACTGAGTGTTGGTACTGAAGAGGATCCCAAGGAGGAGGAAGATGAAATCAGTTCATCTTCGACAGAGTCAAGCATCTTCATTGCCAAAATCATTTCGGCAGTTGCATTTTCAAATATTTGAATATCATGCTGATTCATACGTTGCGCCCTCAATATCGCTTTCGCTTGCTGTAAAAGGTTTGGGTCTACGACGGTAATGATCTCTTCAACGTCATCATCGTTTGTCGTGTCGGCAGCGGCAGAGTCTACGACGCTCTCTTTAATTGCCACAAGTCCCTCACTATCCATTGTAGTCACACCGTACCACTCACTCCAATGCATACTTTGTTGACGAACATCCCACGCATAGTCCACCATAACATTGGTTACATTACCAAGCGTAAAGAAGACAAGGAGCACTACAAACCAACCCATGGTGCATTTCATCATATCGCGTTTCAACTCGTGATTTTTGGACAGTTCTTCGATCAAAAAATGTGAATAAATTTGTGGAGGAGATGCCGGCGTAGCAGGTTGTTGGACTGCTGATTTGTTTTTGCTGCTGCTGGTAGCTTTCGATTTTGATGATTGACTTGTCTTTGTGGTACCACCAGTCTTTGTCCGAGTTTGCATCAACAACTTATTCCTAGCAGTAGCAGTTGTAGCATCCGAAGTATTGTTGCTTTCCTTGTTCTTAACTCCAGTGTCAAAAATGAGACGACGTGCACCTGCCGGGGGAGGCAATCCTGGAGACTCTGCTGCTGCTACTGCTGGACCTGGTGTATGTTGCGATGGAAGGCGTAACCTTTGGGTAAGTAGACGCCTCCATCCAGTGGCTTGTTCATTGGCAGCAGCAGCGGCAGCAGCTCTAGCCTCCGCCTCAGCTTGTGCAGCTGCATCTTCATCATCGTCTTCTTCTTCTTCGTCGTCGTCCTCTTCTTCGTCATCCTCCCCATCGTCCGATTCCGCTAATTGTGCCGCAGCAACTGCCTCTTTGGTAGTTTCAAAACGAACTTTTGTAGCAGTGGCTACACCGTTGTTCTCCATTTCAACGTCACTGTCCGAACCCTCATCATCATCTGTCTCCATCTCTTCATCATTATAAACCATTTCACCATCAACCGTCGCATTAACCTTGGTCATTCTCCGTTTCTTTGCCGCAGCACCCTCCTTTTTATCATCCTCTTCAGCGGCACTACGCTTATTCGCCCGCTTACGAGACGGAGTAGTCGCCGTAAATGCAGCGGTGCGTTTCTTCTTTTTACCAGATCGCATCCTCATCCCACCAGAGGAGACGGGTGTTTTGGATTCAGTTGGATTTGAGGCTGCTGCTGCGGGTGTTTTGGCTGTTTCTTCACTTGACATGATGACGTCTTTGTCGGCGTCGCCGTTCGTTGCAGCGGCGGCGGCTGCTGCTGCTGCTGTTTTTGGGCATGGTGTGGAATTATTAATAGATACGCTGTACCGCCTCTCTTTGTTAGAGCAAACTACAATGACAAATAATGGCAATGCTCTAGATTTTGTGCCTATGTTTCGTTTGGCTTATGTTCCCCATTACTGAATACAGGACCACATCACCAATAGGCCCGCCATCTAGTAGTAGGACAAAATGACCATGGCCATGGCATAGCCTGCCTCGGCTCATATCATTGCAATGTTTAGGCGGACGGCGGACGATGCACAATAGCTAGCCATCATGTTATGGTAGAGCAATAGGTAATAGACGTCATGGCCGACGGAGACGAAGATGATGATCATCAAGGTGCTTCAAGCAGCACAAATCCAGCGATCACGTACACACGTAATCGAAAAACCAAAACAGCAGCCTCTTCTACCCGTCGTAGAAGCAACATCCCACTCTGTCATTCTGCAGGAGGAGGAAATGCATCCGATGCTGCAACAGGTAGTGTCAAGTCGTGGTTTTCACGCAAGGCATCCGGATGGACAGATGATGAAATTCGATCGCATTTGGTAAGCGGATCATCCAAGGGTGGTGGCAGTTTGTCTATGGAGGGAGATTTGATTCAGGGTGGCAATACTAATAGTGCTCGTAAAAAGAAGCGCAATGAAAGAAGCAACAATAAGCGTCGATCTGGGCCTAGATTTGCATGGGAAGAGGAAGAGGAGGAAGAAGGAGACGACTATCGTTCAATTATGCCCATCAGTGGCCGGGAGAAATCAATCATGAGAGCAGCACCAACATTACAATATATAATGGATGAGCAGGATCAGATTGATTTACTTGCTCCTCAAAAACTTGGAAAAGACTATCAACCATCGGGGGGTGGGGGTGGTGATATTGCAAATGACTACACTCGTCCTAATCGCCGGACTAATGCTGCACTTGCAGAAATTGCACAATTTTATGACAACGATGCGAATATTGGGAAAGCGGCACCTACTGCAACCACAGAATCGATTGGGTGGCGTCTGTTACGTGTCTTGGGCTATCGTTCAAGGCTTGGTATGGCATTTATTGCATTGCCCGGATCTAGTGCTGGAAAAGTTGATGATCAAGAAGCAAACGACTTGGAGTCGATGCATTTAACAAAGAACCTTTCAGCAAAGCACTTGGCTTTGAAAGGATTGCGAGCTATTCGGCTACCAAGTATAGCGCAGAACACGAGATCTAATGAGATGGCGAAACCAGCTGATAGTCATTTAACCAATCAAACGCTGGTTATACCACCACCAAAGCTGAACAAACATGGCATAGGCTTTGACCCTTTTAAGAATGCACCAGAATTTCGAGAGTTCCACGAAAAGAGAAAAGCGCTGGCAAAGAAACGTGGCCGAGCTGCCGACAATAGTAAGGATTCGAGATCTACTGCATACTTTACTGATAATCTTCGACGAGATGACCGTCAAAGTTTGTGGGATAAGAAAATCGGTAACAACGACAATGATGATAAGAATGAATTGAGTCAACGCTCGGACAATCAGCAAGATGGTCAACACATGAACTATGCAGCTCAAGATTATACTGATTTTATTGGCACAAAGGCGTCTAGTGGATTTGCTTTAGAGGATGAAGATGATACCAACGTCTATCAAGATGATGAACATGACGGAGATGGAAACAATAATCGTAGTGGATATAATCTCGAAATACACTCTCCTGTGGCATCCGAAGATGAAGATAATGACATCAATGACGGTCTATTTCACAACTCAGTCGCATCTACGAGCATTTGCAAGCCATCTGGTGTAATGAAACCAAAAAGAAATGTAGCTGGTGCCTGGGATGCTTGGGGGATGGGTGAAGGCGATTCCGTCAAAGCTGTAACTTCAGATGGCAAACCACCTCTTCCAGGATTTCAACTTGGCCAACAGAAAAATAATGGCAATAGCATCAAGAGATGGCCGGGTCCAATGGTACCATCAGGATATGTATTACAGAGACATACCTTTCCCGCCGACGATAGTGTCAAAGCAACATCACCTTACGCGGTAAATACTCCTGATTGTGGGCTGGGTCTTGATTTGCAGTATCGAAGTAGTCGCCGGCCTTCTCGCTCATCTGTTCCAACTATATTACCATATTCTGAACAACAGCAACAGTCTGAAATGCGTGCAAGGGATGGAACTGCATTGAATTTCGATGCGGTCAAAGAGTCGATGAAGAATCGTTTTGTTTCGTCTAGTGGCAATGGGAATGTTGCTTCCAAGAAGTCTGATAGTGAGGAAGATAGAAAAGAAGATGAAGAAGAATGGATAAATGTGACTAGTACGAGCTGGATGCCATCACGACTTCTTTGCAAGCGATGGGGTATCTCTCTACCTTCTACTGGAGCGACATCCTCGACGAATGCATCTACGGAAAGAACTGGCGAGGAAGCCTACTTTCATGAAACAGTCCTTCTTAAACAGAAGGGAGACGAGGGAACCAGGGGAGGCAGTATCATTGGAACTAAGGTGAAAAATAGAGAGGAAGACAATTACATGGTAGACGCAGTAGACGGAGATATTGCTGGCCCGCCGCCTAATCGCCCGTCTGACGATGTATTCAAATCAATATTCGATGCCGGCTCCGACATGGATATTTCTTCGTCAGAAGACGAAGAAGAAGAAGTACAAGACTTAGTTGGAGAGAGTCCAGCTAGCAGCAATACACACATGGACAAAAATATCACTAGCTACGAATCTACGCAGGAGGCGGTTGCTGCACGCAGCGGCTCTTCCTCTTCCGAAAGCGAAGACTCTTCCCATCAATCACGGAAGCGTCGACACCGTAGAGAGGATCGACACCGACGGAAAAAGAAACACCGAAGGAAAAGTCCGATCATCTCCACTGATGCTAGGGACGACTCCGATGACAATTCCATGCCTGGTGAATATGAGAAAAAGAGAAAGAAAAAGAAGAAACGACATAAGAGATCACATTCTCGGTACAAGGAGAAGAGGAAACGATAGTTCATTCACATTCAATAGAAATTATATTATACAAACTGTGACCACTGAATATAGATACTACACGTTTTCCCAAAGGATGCGCCCTTTACTTGGACGCCTCTACACACCTGCTCTCCCAAGAGTCGCAATGTTCTCTGGCGTTTTGAAGGAGCTCTTTTACTTCCGTCAATGACGATCGAAGAGCTTTCTTTCTCTCCAGAACAGATTTGATCTGCATGTTCAACGTCACGAGATCCTCGTCTTCCTCCTCTTCCAATTCATCCAATGCTTGGATGTTCTCGCGGAGTCGCTCGTGTTCCTCCCTCATGTTCTTCGTCTCCTCGTGCTGGCGCTTCGTCATGTCTGAAAGATACGATAACTTCTCCTCACGACGACGCTTTTTCGTCTGTGCTCTCTCTAGAGTTGCCTCGGATTTCATCGTGTAAAGTTTCGTTGGTAACATCATGTGACGCATAGATTGGGACTTGCTCCTCATCGAATTTTTGCTGTAGCTGCCTGGTTTGTTGATGAATATCATCAATGCCCGACCGCAACACAGACGTCGTCTCTTCAATATTTGACGTCTCTTCCTTCATACGAAGGCATTCCAACTCTAACCCATGCCGAGATCGAACGGCCGTCAATAGTTGTCCCCTTACTTCACGTGTTGATTTTTCTTCTGCTGCAATGATTGCTTTCGCTTCCTCTTCCTCCGATCTGAGTAATTCTAGCGTTGTCAACTCGGAGCGGAGGGCGTTTGTTGCGATCGTTGATCCGGCTAGCAACGGCCGCTAGAGATGAGGAATTGCTCATTGTGGTGCCGTTGTAAATGGGAGAGAGGAATGCTGGAGCAAGAGGAAACAAATAAGAATAACAGTGGATCTCCGGAGCGTTGCAGGGGAGACTATTCAGGAGTTCGCCGATGAAACTCACTAGGTCGGTGTTGTTCTTGTTGGAGTTCATTGCTTTGATCTATGGAGAGTAACTTTCACTTCCTCGCTTTTTGTTCTTGGTGAGATAATGTACGTAGGAACTGGTACTATGAGTGCCTCCAAGGAGCAATGATAGCGCTCTCCGGAAAGAGGAAGAAGTGCGCCTAGCAGAACTTCCTCCAACCTCTTGAAATCATTCTATAGCATCGGCCGCCGCTGCCTGCGAGTCAATAAGCCGGCCATCATAGAGGGCATTAATTCCCTGCACACTAGCTCATTCAAACTGCAGCTGTAGCAATTTCATCAGCAATCGGCATTCTCTCCACTCCAACCGAGCAATATTATTATCTCCCTCCTTCCATCGGCATTGCTCTCCACTCCAACCGAGCAATATTATTATCTCCCTCCTTCCATCGGCTTGCTCTCCACTCAACCGAGCAATATTATCTCCCTCTTCCATCCACCCGAGCAATATTATTATCTCCCTCCTTCCATCGGCGTTGCTCTCCACTCCAACCGAGCAATATATTATCTCCCTCCTTCCATCCACTCCAACCGAGCAATATATTATCTCCCTCCTTCCATCCGGCGTTGCTCTCCACTCCAACCGAGCAATATATTATCTCCCTCCTTCCATCCACTCCAACCGAGCAATATATTATCTCCCTCCTTCCATCGGCGTTGCTCCACCGTATCGATTTTCCTCATCGCATGACCTAAAAGCCAGGATATTTTCTTACTGGTCGCTACAATATCGTGCCAGTCTCTCAATGTAAGTGCGTTCGCTGCTTCTATGTATTCATAGATATTCAGAATATAGATATAGCTAAATTCCTGCCCGTCTCTCTGCCCAACTCTCAGCAAAATGAGTCCTCTTCGAATCCGCATATCGCTCAAACCAAGTCCTCCTGATGAGAAGATTGACAGTATCTCGAGTAAGAGGAGGAAAACGAACAATGGAAGCAATATTGTATCATCGGCATCCTCTTATTCTCTCACTTCTTCTTCTTTGAGTGAAGGAGATGTTGAGTTTCCGTGTGTAGAGGAACGCTTCATACAACCATTTTCTCTTCATCGGTCCATGTCAAACGCTGACTCGTCATTGGAAGAATCGTGCACGGAATCAAATGCCAGGCTCGTCCGTCACAAATTTTCTGTCGCAGAACATGAGGATTCTTCTTGCCTCCAAATTTCCCAGATGCAGAAACCAATGCCAAGTCACAATACGAAGATCCCGTCCTTCTATTTCTGGAAAGTCTACGTGGAGCCACGGCGAATCTTGATGCTGCAGAGGTCCTTCTCAATGCAGAATATAAGAGTCTCAATAGAGTGAGGAACTCTATACGAAAAGGATTGGGTCTTTTCAAGAAGCAATACGCTTCTCAGGAAAGTTTCAGTGAGGCCTTCGAAGAATGGAAGCAAGAATTTGCCGACGCCGTCAAGGCAGAGTGCGGTGATAAATATGATGGCTGCCTGAACTTAGGTGATGCGCTCAACCCACTTGCGGTTGCCTTGATGATAGCTCATTTTGCTCCCGGTTCATGCAAAAGCTACGATGATACCAAAAATCTCGAGAAGATGTTCCGCTCCCTCTTCTGCAAGATAGCTCGAGACAACGAGTGCATGCGGATGTTTGATTGGATATTGGCCAAGTCATTGCACAAGGAAGCAGGAGGAGTGTGGTCAGAAGATATAAGACGGGCCGTGAGCGAAAGATTTAGCATAGTTGATGCGAAAATCCTCGTTACAGAAGTTACGGATGATCACGTGGCTGAATTCAACACGTTTTGTACCGACGTTGGTATCTCGAAGGCAGAAATGAATTTGATTGGCAGTATGGTGCTGCCCGACGTGCTAAGATCAAGGAAGATCCTGAAAAGTGCGAGAAGTATAAGGCTGCTCAGAGCAAGTATGATGCTGCCCGGTATGCTAAGATCAAGGAAGATTCTGAAAAGTTGGCTGCTCGGAGAGAGCGTGATGCTGCCCGACGTGCTAAGATCAAGGAAGAACTTATTGTCAATCAAAAGTCATCCCTTTTACACGAAGCTCATTTGCACGGCGCACTCAAGCAGATGTCTAGAGACGATACACGTGCAGATGAAATGCACAAAATGCTCGAGGATCATGCAAGATCTCTTCTTACCGTTCAAACACCTCTCATCGGTCTCCAAACATTTAGGTCATGGTGGAATGATTTTGAAAGTCGGGACAAACCTTTTGATCGGAGAAAAGAAGGTCTCATTCAAGCCATGATATCATTTTGCAAAAGTTGGGGAGTTACTGTTGTCAAGTTTACAAATGGTGATCATGGATTGGAGTTTACACAGCTCCATGAGCGAGTAATTGTGAGTGAAGTGAGACTTGATAGTCAATTCGCTGGAAAAGTTTCGATAGATGATCAGGTCGTTTCAATAAATGCGAAGGATGTCAAGCAAATGAGCGCCGAAGATATTCAACTATTACTCTCGGAGGAAAATCTTCCCATGTATGTTACATTTGTTAACAATGAACTCCTTGAGAAGAAGCTGAATCTGCGTGATCATACCTACACTGCAGAAGTTCCGGGTAAGATATTCTATTTCTCTTTATTTGCTGAGCTGACTCTTTTTACTAACAGAATATTTGTCTCTTTAGTCGTCCCTGGAGAAGGAGTGCTCCTAAATATCGCAAATGGAGGAGAAGGACATGTTGTGTTCAATGGATATCGTCGCAAGAGTGATGGTTCACCAGGCCCTGCTGAGACTGGTTTACTTCTTCGAAGTCGTGGGGATATCATCATTGCTGTGAATGGACGTCGTATCGTTGATGAACATTTTCGACCAAGCTACTCCTTTCAAGAGGTACTTCAAATTTTGTCACACGCTATTTCTCCTCCATCACTAAAGGTGCATTTGACTCTCGTATCAGCTTGTAAGTGATGCTGCTCTGCCCGTGAAGAAGAAGCAAGTAAAACAGGTAAAGCTTGTCATTTGTCATTAGATATATAGAGAGTAACGTCCTGCTGCCTTTTCATTGCATCAAAATCACGAGCTCTTCTATCTACAATACCACCAGGGGAAGCACGAACTGTCAGTGGAGATCCGAAATCGAGGTACTTTTCTACGTATGCGTACTTATGAGGTAGATACCGAAAGCAGAGAAATTTACTGAATGTCGGCTATTTCATCCAGCTCATCATCTACTTCATTATTGTGGTGTACTATTACTGTGGAAGAGGTTTGATCAAACTCCGTCTCGACATTATTATCCTTCATCATCTTCTTTTCCTCCTTCACTTGTTCCAATCTCAACTTATGCTCAGCCAACCAATTCAACTGCACATGATTTATTCTAGCAAAAACCATATCGATCTTGATCCCATCCATGCTAAATTTCACCACGGGTGTATAAGCTGTAGCAACCGGGTGCAAGTCACTAACTTCTGCATTCTTCAACACTGTAATCCAACTATCGAAAAAGTCATGGCGTTGTATGTGTGGTGGGGCGAGGACTAAGCAATCGACATCTGCGTCGGGGGTGTGTACTCCTAAGCGGTAGGAACCAAATGATAATAGAGATGGATGGTTGGATTTATTAGACGTCGACTTCTTGGAAGAAGTAGTCAACATGTCTGCGTAGGAAGCAGTGGGCAATAATGAATCTGACCAATTGCATAGCATGGAGTCGAGACGATTCATGACGCGACGACGGTTTTGAATTCCATCAGATGATTCGATTAGTTGGCGAGAGGTGGACACTTCGACGAGTGAGATGGTATGTTGGCTTTGCTTTGGAGGAACGACGGTACCATTTCGTTATTAGTATGAAATATAGAATTAATTTGGATGGAGAAAGCTAAGAGTAGCACCTGCTTTTGCATAGGTCGCATTCGTTGCAAATTGCGCAGTCAACACTGAGTTCAATCAGTTCCCCATATTTCTTATTCACATCCAAATCACACAGACCATTAGGTACTGGATCCGAGAGCTGGTTATGCTGTGCTCTTATTGTGATTAAATTTCTTGCCAGCTCAGCATCGCCCACTTCTGGGATCCCGCCAGCAAGCATGTTGTCATTGAAGTAAAACACCTTCATTTTCTTCATCTCCATCAAAGACGACGGAATGCGACCATTGAGGTGATTGTGGCAGACGTATAACATCCTCAGTTTACTGTAGTTTTCTTCATTGATATCGCTTGGGATTTCTCCTTCAAACTGATTGTGCGAGAAGTCTAACTGATATGCATTTCGCAACCTCATATTCAACGGAATAGATCCAGTCAGCTTGTTATCGTAAACACTGAAGAATCTCCAATTGTTTGGCCTGTTTGTTCCAATATTGGAAGGCAAAGTACCATTGAGATAGTTTTGGCCTAGGTAGATGTGCTCCGCTAGATTGAGATTATCGATCTGCGGAGAGATTGTGCCAGTCAACTTGTTATCGTTCAAGTATAGGTGCCTGAAGAGAGTACAAAACAAGACTAAGATTGAGCTGCTGCACAACGAAAATATGCAAACATCTCATTGCCGTTACTACCACTTACCTCAACTTCGTCAGACTGTAGATTGCTTCTGGAATTGTCCCCGGAATCTCGTTATCTGCAAGATCAAGCTTGGTCAGGTAAGGCACAAATCCAATCTCTTTGGGAATGGGTCCCTTCAATCCTCTCATCGAAAGCTTAATCTCTGTCACATGAGTCATGTTGCTAGTGTAATTGTAGGCACAACGGACTCCCGACCACCCACACGGCTGGCTTGTCGCTGTGAAATCATCTTGAGGTAAACTGTTACCCGGTAAACTGCTCTGACGAATTCCAGTAAGACTGAAAAACACCACCGCAACAGCGTACTGTTCAAAGAATTCGAGGATATTGTGAGAAGGATTTCCTTCAAAGTACATCCAATGAAAAGCTAACGATTGAGGAGAGGTGAAATTGTCAAAAGGATCATCTCCACCTTCTCCTGATCTCTCTGTTGTTCCCGATACGTATTTAGCTGCATTGAGCATTTGATAGTATTCAGGTACCATGGTAGGCCGGCCTGTTGGTAAGTTTGTAGGCCCACTTGTTGGTTTTGATGTTGGGGATTCAGTTGGAGGAGATGTTGTTCCCGGTGTTGGTCCAAGAGTAGGCGATGCAGATAGGGCATTGATTGTAGGCAGCATAGTGGGAGAGTAACTTGGGAAAGGGGTAGTTGGGCTATCGGTAGGGAAAATCGGTGCTATAGGTGTCCCGACAAAACTCGAGCCTGGATTTTCATCATTCTGTTTGTTTTTCAATTTGGATGTTCCCAGAGATATCCCGAACACTAATGCTACTGCCAAGCAGGCCGCTGTAATTGGCTTCCAATGCTTCTTCATCTTGCGTTCCAACC
The DNA here is from genome assembly GCA_018806925.1 of Skeletonema costatum. NCBI lineage: Eukaryota > Bacillariophyta > Thalassiosirophyceae > Thalassiosirales > Thalassiosiraceae > Skeletonema > Skeletonema costatum. Next base: position 39,511 of record JAHBBA010001269.1, read on the forward strand.
TTTGCTTCTTGGAAGGCACTGGCAGATCTTGATGCGCATCAAAGGGTCTAAGAGGTTCGAATGATATATCGTCAATTAAACCGTCAATGTTGACGCTACTTGATGGAGTTTCGCCAAGGAAGGACAGTAGGCTGTTGTCAGGATGAGGTGAACCACCGCCGCTGCGGCTATTGTGGCTATTTGTATCGTCTAGCACGGATGCAACAAATCTATCAATGTTACGACCCCGCTCACTTTTTCTCTGCGCTAATTCACCCGCGGATGCGTTTCCTGGAGATGAATTGACACTACTAGCAGAAGAGATATTGACGACATGGTTCATGTGCCCCAGAGTAATGTCCTCACAATCATTGAGGATATCTCGTACCAGACTTTTGGCACTTCGTTTGGGCGACGACTCCATGTTTTAAGTTTACCTGTGACCAAGAAGATCGAACTGCTATGGTATTATGCTGCAATTCACTTTGAGTGTTTGAGTTTGAGCTTGAGCGGAGCGTCTGCAACAAATAAGTTGTTGTGATAGAGAGAACATGTGAGTAGACAAACTTTTCATCATCGTGCACCTCTCCAACGGAAGGTGGAGGGAAGTTTCATGAATTCCTACGTAGACCTTTGGTACAAATGTACGACAGCGATGAGAGCAAACAATCATGTGATATTTTGATGTCTATCGAGCGATAGGTATTGTACCAAACTCAGCAGACTCGCGACGGAGAACCTACTGCAAACTTACCAACCATTTCAAATATAAAGGCAAACAAAACCGTACTGAATATGCCTCGAATAGTAACTGCTGTGGCTTTCTCTGCTATAATAAGCTTGAGTAATGGGAAACTAATTGGAGATGTAGTGAAGGAGGGTTTGCGAGGTGCTCAAGAAGGCCACAGAGCACTCTCTAATGAAGAAATTTTAAATGATATGCTCGGTAAAGAAGTCTTCAGCTTCGACAGAGATGAATGTCTTATAGGCGTTGATGTGAATGGTACCGCCACTTACGGTCGATGCGAGATTCGACGATTTCCATATTGTGAGGGCGACACACCGCACATCTGCTTCAATCGGGTCAATCGACAAGACAAATTCTGGCCGGATAAGAATCCACACTTTTACATCGACTACAAAAGAATCCATTGCTATCCTGATATAGAGGGATTTACATGCAGTAGTTGTTCGCCGGGGAGGTGGTGTACACCAGAAGGAAGATGCATTCTAGATGAAAATGTGTACTCTTGTTGGGATGATGAATGATTCGTTGACAAGAATGAGAAGGAAAGTCGTTGAGCGTAATGGTATGAATGAACAATATTACTCTAAAACTGAAAATTATATGTGAATGGACAAGAAATCGCAAAGCCAGCCTTCAACGTCAATCTACCCAATGCTAATTGTAGTCTTCATCATCAATCTACTCAATGCTAACAGAAGTAGGGTCAAAATTTCCGCCCGAACTGTAGCACAATGTTTGCGTTTGCAATGCAACCTTTCCTGAAATCTTGTTACCTTTGCCGCCATATGAAACTACTGTGTTATAACTTCCAATCTCAGCACCACGGGATAAAATGAAGAGAGAAGAACATACCCATTGCAACGACTGCAATTACCAAAGGTGTAAGGAATCCCCATATCCCAACACAAGACCGTACCAGTAAAAATGATCCAATAACGCCACATACGGTCATAATTGGAATCACTCTTGGGCAGTACGCTCCCCAAAACTCTAGAGATGATGCTGATACATTGAACGTGGGACTTCTTGGAAATTTACATGGGAGGTATATTGTCAAATAAAGCGTCAAGATGACATTTATGGAGAAGAGTGCCATTGAGATGTTGAAAATGGGACGTATGATGCGGTCGTCTGTAAATAGGGTAAGGAAGAAGTGCGTGTAGGATGCAGTGCAATAGGCGACGACTACCCATGCAAGTGCATGTATTTTGTCCGAAATTCGCTCGGACCATGTGCGCTTGCCGTAGGCTTCATCATTGTTCGACGGTGCTGAACTTGCAGCGGCATCGGCGGATGCAACTCTCCGATATGACGACATGTACTATTTGAAAAGGTATCGTATCGAACAAGAGGTCGGCTGAGCTAGGATGAATGCAAGCGTCCAATGTTTGTTTCTATTCGGAGGTAGGGGGAGCACTACTTATCTCGGCACTACGATAGGTCAATCTTCTCACGCAGCTTGCCTTACTGTATGATGTTTAATGCATATGTACCATTTTATGTCATTTTCAATTTTCCGCCCGCCGCGCTTATTGGCCACACTCAGCGATGAGACAGCGATTAGATGTGATTGCTGTTGCTTGCTTGCTGATTAGTTGCTTGCTGCCCGTATTATTTGTCCCTTATTTGTCCCAATTTTCGTTTCCAATAATTTTTGCCAGCACATCAACAACGAACCAAAGCAAAAACGGAAGTATCTATGATGCTCAGACCATTCTGACCAACAACCAACAACCAGATTAGCGCAGCCTATATTATAATCATATTCACACTAACGCCACGACAGTAACAAACAACAAAAGACCATGGTCCTGGGACGTGCTGGAATGAAATTAGAGGCTCAAAAGTTTGCAGTCTATCTAAGTATACCAATAATGGCATCATTAGCTTTCAACGAGCCATCCGTGCAGAAGTGGGCGGCTGATTACTTCCAATTCATGAAATATCCATCAAATCCAAAGACAAATCTCATGAAAGAATTTGAGCAACTGCAGCGTGAGAGGGAGGAAGAGATTGAGGAAGAGAGGCGGATGCAGGAGAAAAGAATCAAGGGGAGGGAGGAGTATTTGGCACAAATGAAGTTATTAAATTCTTCACGTGATGAGAATGCACCTGGTATCAATACTATAGACTCAACAAGCAATAAAAGTGGTTGGTTTGGTTGGATGCGTGGATGGAGACGGGGAGGCGAATCATAAACCAAATCATATCATGCGTACTGTACTGCGACACATAAAGTAAAGAAAGTATCAATGGTTAAGCTTATCCATTCTACTCTGCACCTACAATACTCTCTAACTTCTTTTGGTAAAAAAGTTGACGACAGGCTTTGTTGTCATTACTACGAAGGGCAGTCTCAGTGGTTCTAAGCATTCGTTGACAGCAATCACAAGTCCGATTTGGCCCAGTGTGGGATCCAATTTACCAGCAATTGCATCAGCTTCCCATCCCAAGAAACTTTCCACCTTTGCAGCTACCATCAATGGATCCACTCCACCAACCTCAATGGCAACATAACTCAGTCCTGCTGTGGCAAACCAAACAGACCAATACCAAGCAAGAAAGCCCATTCCGTAATCTCTTGAAAGCATTTTGAATTTTCCACGAAGCGTGTATAATTCACCAGTATTGATGCCCCTAAGTGTTTGAAGACGAGCCAATTCCGAATCTAGTTGGCGTAGCTCCATTTCTTTTTGATACTGTGTAAGTGAGGCGACTCTCTCCTTTTCAGCTTGCTCTTCATCTGGTGGAAGCGCAGAGAAGGACGAGGACGCGCGCATAGATTGGATTTGTGTTTGACTTGGCATAGAATAGGATGATTGGAATTTGTGCATTGGGATTGTCGAATAATGATGAGTGCATAACAAGATCTTCGCTGGCTTCACGGCACCGCCATTGACTGTGTTTCGACAAGGGAGTGATTGGCCTAGTAATGACGCCATTGGACGCCCTTTCATCGCCCCTCTTACGCCAGTTGCGAGCAGCATAGTGTTAGATGTAGGTAAGCTCTCTGATCCTTAGGTCAATTGCTCAATAGTCAGCTCCGATCACAGTAGATAAATGCTGGCGCTGCTGATGTGCTGGAAGAAGTGGAACAATTTTATTGTGCGGTTTATGGTGGGGGGTTGATTTAGGATCAATGAAGTTCCCCAATGACTTGTTTGCGGTATTAATCGGACAATTATATCTGTAAACAAGCTCTTTACGAGGGTACACAAAGGTGAGCACAAAAAGGGGCATAAAATCGCCACCACTTTTGAAGCTTCGAAATCAAAACCGGATGATCTGCTGGATGGTCTGTGTATTGTTGACGTTGAATCAGGTGTTGTTGTTTCCCGAATGTGGACGCAGAAAGAACAGGGAGGCTGTAGAGTTAGTAATATCGTGCTTGGGAAAGAGTACGCATTCATAACTGGCAGCTGTGGTGTTCTAACTTTGCCCCTGACTCAAAGGCAATCAAACAAAGATGCGATTCGTACAGAACTCTAAGAACCAGAATAATAATGAATATGAATAATGGTTACCTCTTACACATTGGCGTACATACTAAGTCCACGATGCATTTGCCTTTACAACAGACGAGCTAGTGGCAACTTTCTCTACGATGTTGGCGGAGGAATTTTTCCTTGGGCGTCCCTTCTTTCTCTTCTTCTTCCCACTCCCTTCTGCGCTACCCAGTGATGATGCCGATGCACGCTTTTTCAACTTGCCTCCACTGCTTCCGTGGATATTTTGTAATGTCCTTTCTTCGTCTTCTTCGTTGAGGCCGGGTATTCCTTCCTTCAACTTGAACATGCGCAATGCCGCCGCGTAGACTGGATCCTGCACAACTTCTGGGTGAAGTTCTAGCAGTTGTTTCAGTACACCCTTCGCTTTTTCATATGATTTGTTTCCTACCTTATCATCCTTTCCTTTGTCCTCTGATGCCGTTTCATCAATTTCACGCAGAGCATTCCTCAAGATCTCTATCCGTTTCTGCATGCGTAGCACTTCTTCACCGGATTCTTTGATATCGCTGAGAATTTGCGAGGGTAGCACAACGTCCATTCTTGGTATTCCATTACCAAAGCAGTAAATAGGATTGAGATCAGGTCGATCCACACTTTTCGTGCCACTTTTGGGAACAGCTCCACTCTCCCCCTCTTTCTCCTTTGCAGCGGATGATTCCTCTTCCTTCTTTTCCTTCAACTTTTTGGCCGCTGATTTCGTCATCAAATTACCATTCTTACCAAGTGACGCCTTATCAACCTGGTGGATAATCCCCAACTCCACGAGGATACCAAGCACCTGTTGTAACTTATCCTTCGTATCTGATTTAACTGGTTGATTCAATGGCACAAGTTGTGTTGCCATATTAAACTTTAGCTGCTCATAACTCAGCGGTCCGTACGATTGCAACAGTGCGATGATGCTATTGACCCCAGCAATGACTGTGGGGTCAGCGAGGGAATGCCCCGCAATAGGGGGAAGAGCTTTTCTTGTCGTGTTGCTGATTTTGTAGGCACTTTTGGTGTCGAAGAGTGTGGGGTGGCCAGTGGCTTTGATGCAGCAGCGGGTATCGCAGGAGGTGACAGTATTGCAGGACGCGTAACATGCTGAATTTTAGTGGTGGTAGTTCCACTTTCCTCAGGTGCCTTGGATGCTGCTGCTGCAGCTGCTAGGGCTTTTTTCGCCTCGGATTTCTCATCACCGGCGCCAGGGTTTAGGGGCGATGTATCCAACTTGTTATCCTGTTGTTGTTGTTGTTGTTGTTGTTGTTGTTGTTGTTGTTGTTGTTTGTTGTTGTTGTTGTTGTTGTTGTTTTGGGGCTTCCTTGGCAGCATCGGCACTGTCATGATCTGGATTTAGAACGCTCTTTTGTGGGGCTACTGTAGGTTCAGCAGCATGTGCTGGGGCGCTATCTGTTGTCTTGGTAACCATGGTGAAGACACAGCTGTATCTATTATTGTGGCCTCTTCGTTGGGGAAGATTGTTTCGGGCAACTTTAAGGGGTAGCCCTCTCAAAGGAAATAATAGTATGAGAGCTGAGAGCTGTTGGTAATAATATCGATGGCAAGCCCTCTAAACCGCACAGTCGCTTCTGGCGTGTTTGCTTCTGTTTTCTGTTCGCTCTCTGATTTGACGGCGGTTTCATCTTGGATTTCATGAAACCAAGAGATTTGATGAAACCGTAGCCTTTGACATGTTCTAAGGCCTACGTAGGAATTCAATGTTTAGTGGATTGATACATACTACTCATATTACTTCTAGGTATAAAATACTACCCGTAATCCTACCTAATGTTGCCACTTTTTGACATCAACCATGAAGCTGCCGCTCCTACCAATGGCCACAGCTACACACTCGCTTTGAATATAACCAATATACGCACTCCCATCGATCACCAATACTATCGGCTATATCATTGGGGCAGCGATCTGTCGAGATTGATGCCGTTGTTGAGAAATCGTAGTCGCCATCGATGCCACGATAATTGGTCTTCTTCGGCCACCTGTGATATGACCCCTTTGTCAATGATACGCTTCAATACAAGGTCCCTCACTTAGAATATCTGATAGATGATGTATCATTGACGTATGGGTTCTTGTGTTACGTCTGGAAGTACTCTTTCTATTGATTATGGTGCAGGGCGTCTACGAATGGTCACGTGATGTTTAATATAATTTATATGCAACAATCAACCATATAAACAGTCAATAACAACACTTATAACATCACTAACATCTGTGGTACTTCATTGATGGTATTGGGGGTGTACAGAGCTTCAGGTTTAGCAATATAACGCAATATATAACACATTTGTTATGTATGTTTGAAACATGTTTTTTTATAATTTATTAACCAAATAATATTGATGTTGCCGAACAAGTAGCTCTATCCCTACTGCTAACAATGTCTCTACCAATGTCTATTATCATTATGAGGATTTATTGGTTGCGTTTTGGGCATTAATAGTAGGTGAATACTATAGTTTATGGATGATTGTTGTGTCCGTATGAGATGAGGACTTTGTAATATTTGGCACATCGTTTAAGGGAGACAATATGTCTTTCTCAACAGCTCCCTTCACCCCAATCATCGTCCTATATCATATTATAACGATGGTATACGTTTTTGGGCTTCAATTCAATCTCTATTGCACCTATGGTGGCAGTGGTGGTCGCGACGGATCTGTGGGTGACAGTCGACTTGTGCTTGGCTGGATCACTCATTTTCTCGGTGAGTGCGGCGATTATTGCAGCGATATACGTCAACTTTGATCATTACATGTTAGAGAAGCGGTTGGTATGGGCGAAGCGGATCTTACAGCACCTCTACGACTCTCTTGTGGATATACATGGCAGCAGCGGATTGCACGGCCATGGATAATTCTAGCGATAAAATGTATGGATGAGAGTTAATTCACCATCATAGTTACCTATTGCGGTTTTTCAAACATAGACTGAAAATAGGGTTCTGAGTATGATTCCAAAAAACCGCAATAGTTAACGATGAATTGACCTTATTTTTCACTACGGCGTGAGCCTACCATGGTGCCGAGCTCATCATCTTAGTGGAGGTGGAGAAGTAGTGTTCAGCGATAGTTAGCCCAAATAGAAAATAGAATGTTTTTGGCCTTTTTCCTCCTTTTTCCTTAATATCGCTTCTCCTGTCGTTTGACACGTCATGTACATAGGAATCAATACATATACTCCGACTTCAACTTATGGTAAGGGAGCTTAGAAAATGTGTTTGTGTCATAATCTATATACTAATGTGACTCGCGTGTGCGTGTGTTTGTTTGTTTGTTTGTCGGCCTAAAATTCATCGCCGAAATCAGGAAGGGCATAAGTAATTTTGGCCTTTTTTGGTGAGCCCAATTCCAGAAATTTGGCGCCGCTTTTGGTGAGCCAACCTTTGTATTGATTCCTATGTAGCTACTTCAGTAGAGGCGGGTTATTTGGCGAGCGTGTATTTGCCTTTTAAGGTGAGCCTTTCGTCCCAGCCCCCAGCCCAAAAAATCAAAAAAGTTTGAACGGAAACGTTTTACCCCGTTCAACTTTTCTGTCACCTATACACATCTCCACAGCGGTCTTTACACTCTTTCAAACAACAACTTTACAGGTGAAATGCCGTCAGAAGTTTGTTATAACATCAAGTCCAATAGACAAGGTGGACGGTTAGAAACTCTCATTGCAGACTGCCAACAAGTTGAGTGCTCTTGCTGTACAGAATGCATAGACATAGAGCCTGTCTAACAACACGCAAATCATAATAATGTCTTCTTCATATTAATCGACATGGCGCTGTGAGTTGTACAAAATTTACTTCGTGTCATGTATGCGTTCAATTATTCGTTACAATGTATATAACAAGTGTAAACAAGGACGAATTATGATTTCTTATCCCCAATTATCTTGCCATTCTTGTCAAACTCCCAATGCTTCAACGGAGCAAACGTCCGCCTATGAATAGGAGATGCACCAAACTTGCTCACCGCGCTCATATGCGCCGCAGTTGGATATCCCTTGTGTTGACTTAGATTGTATTCAGGGTACATCTTGTCATATTCATGCATGAGTCGATCTCTTGTTACCTTTGCGAGGATGGATGCTGCGCCGATGGAGTACTCTCTACCATCTCCCTTTGTCATTGATTCTGCTTCACAAGGCATGTCTTTTGGTATTTTGTTGCCATCAATGAGTGCATGATACGACGTAGTCTCAGTGGTTGTTGCTTTTGCTACATCATCATCATCTCCTACTCCTCCAGTAACAATGTAAGAAACTTCCGTCCTCTTGGCCGAAGCAACATTATCATCCCCAGAAGATATAATTCTCACACCCATCACACCCTCCACAGCCATCCTCATCCCCTCCAGCGTCGCCTGCAATATATTAATCTCATCAATCCTCTCTGCACTCACAACTGCCACCGCATATCGTATCCCTGGACTACCAATCAACTCTTCATATAACCGTTCCCGTTCTTCTTCCTTGGTAATCTTTTTGGAATCGATAATGCCGGAAATGTCCGTGGGTACGATTGCTGCTGCGGCGACTACGGGACCGGCAAGTGGACCGCGGCCTGCTTCGTCTACGCCGATTACTAGTAGTGATGATGATTGTTGTTGTTGGAGTTGATGTTCACGTGTTCTTGGTAGACAATAGGAATCTGTTGTTGATGATGATGACTTGGATGTTGTTTTTGATTTGGCTTTGGTACGCTTTGGCTTGTTTGAAGCTGCAGTTGCACCAGACGACGATGTCGTCAACCTTTCGATAAGATCAGCTTTGACACCAGAGACTGGCAATCCACGCTTCTTGAGCATGTCTCTCAACTGTACAACTTTCATGGAGCCAAGATCGTTGATGTCATTAGTTGTGCTGCTGCTGCGCTTTTGAGGTAGCGCAGTTAATGTTGATGGTGGCTGACCCTGCAGCCTGGCGCTGCGACGATGACCAGGCATTGTGCTGATGTGATGACGATGATGTGGGGAGAAAACAAAGCTGGTGGTGGTTGGAGTGGGCAAGAGGACCAAGTAGTGTGTTAGGAGGCGTCTGATCATTCCGACTGCGACGCTGTTTGGTTCTGCCCTCGGCGTATGAAGTCTCCAATTGTTGGTTAAATGATGTCTAGAGGTATTGTAGCGATAATCCAAGCTTCGTTTGAGCTTGTCCATCGTAAGTGTAGAGTTGTAGGAAAATCAGATTTACTGCAGTGTTCATATATGTACCAGTTTAAGTTGAATTTTTGCGTGTAAAATTGCGCGACGTAGAAAATGTACCAGCCTCTACGGTAGGAATTAAATCACTTTTGCGCAAAAATTCAACTCACAACCATGGCGATTGCCACCTACTACACTACAGCATGCTACTAAACCATCACTACCAATGTTTTGATGATAACCCCACCACCATCCTTCACTTCATTCACTTGGCGATGATTCCGCTGCTTGGTTTGGTCAGATTCGTTTAATATCCACTATTTTGCGGCGGTCGACGCTAGGCCATTTTTTTGTAAAATTTTGAGTGCACATGAGAACATGAGTAAATTTGATAAATACGGCATTATTATAACATAAATAAGGACTACACACACCTAAATGCCGGCTTGTTGCATGTCTGTATCTTGATCATCGATCATTGCATCAGGGGACAACTCAATGGCTGTTGTAGACTCAGTGTTTGTGCCACCTAGATTTGGACGGATTGGGACACGAGGTGTGGATACCTCATCCACTTCCATTTCATCTGCAGCCTTCAATTTTTCTCGTAGTTGATCTCTCTCCTCTTTCAACATGGAATCAACGGCAGCGTGCAATTCCATTTTCTTTAGACGTTCATGCCTACCTAGTGCAGTGTCTCCAATATAGATAGGTTTTGTGGTGAGGTAAAGGAGTCTTTCCTCATTTTCGTCGGTCCACTCCTCATAAGATGGTGCAGGCTTTCCCTCCCCAATAATCTCTTCCAATTTGGCTTCCGCATCAGACAACCTATAATTGCTGACCGCTTTGACCCGGTAGTATTTGAGGATGGTTTTGAGCTCGGGAAGCTTGTACTTTCCTCCGCGCTGGAGAAGTTCCTTCGCTTGAGATTCGACAGATCGCATCTTCTGAAACATATCTTTCTTCTTCATTAGCACCGAAATTTCTCCTTCCCTTAACTTCTTCTCGGTTGCAATGAACATATCGTCACATGTCAAATGTAATCCACCTGTATGATGAAAGAGTCCGCCATGAGTGCTTTGGTTAGAAATTGTATCAATACGCTCTTGAGAGTGCCGCACAGTGATCTGCTTCTGTTCTTTCTTCTTTGCAATCTGAACTTTGAATGCACTTCCATCAAACCCAGCAGTAGTAAGAAAGAGCGTACTAAGATCATTAGTCGATTGCATGTGCCGCATCATTTCATTGAACGCATCATCTTCATCACCTACTTCTCTCCTAACTTGAGGGTGATTTTTCAGAGGGGATCTCGTAATAGGTGCCGCACCACAGATCAGCCACACACGCTTGTTCTGTTTCAAATGCATTACTGAGATTGAGCACAGTATCATCATCGAAGTGACCTTTTGGACCTGGCTTTTGGGGGGACGTGCCGATCCTTCCTTCTTTGACGTTGTGTTGAATTGTTCGTTTAGAAACCTTGACGCCAAGTTTCTTTTTTACAATCTCCTGCACTTTTGCCGCAGATAGCGGCTGCTCTGTTGTCTTACTGTCGCTGTATAACTTCGTTGCATATTTTAATGCATGTGACTTTGCTGCTCTCTCCAACAATTTATTCTTCCGCAGTTGATGCGCTGCTGCTGATGTATGCCGCACTTTCTTTGGTTTTTGCTTTATCAATGGAGGAGTTGCGGTTAAGGTTGATACAGACGACATCGTAGATGCGTTAGCACTTATCGTGGATGGTGTGCCATCGCCTTTTGCACGTTTTGCCGCCCGACGAATACGTTGATTCAATGACATGTTTTTGATCTCATCCGACGTGAAATCTGCGCATTTCATTGCATCTGGAACAGTGATAGTTGTGTTCTCAATAATCTTTCTCACCGCCTTTTGGAACCGCGGATCATCTTTGGCACTACTCCTAGGCATATTGGAAGGGTGTTGGAGGGTATAATGATCAGTTTAATTCGATTGCAGCGGTGGTAAAGTGCATTTTACATTGGTCGGCCGCCGTTATTTTTTGACTTTTTTGAAGGTACATGTACAAGTCAAAAACCATTTTGCAGACAGTTAATTTACCCAAATGTCACGCTCTTGGGGCAATATTACATATTGCCCTTCGGTCCCACACGGCCAAACCAAACACGCACATCTCTTCTAAACTGTCTGAAGGGCAATAGTGCAGCTTTACAGAATCTCATAATGGAGACTACTATCTCTTTATCACAGCTACAACATGGGGCTTTTGTGTAACTCTCTGCAAAATGGTTGCCTTGAATTCCTACGTAGCTTCCAATACAGAAGCCTCCGTAGACCAAAATGTCACCCATCAAAACAAGAACCATGAGATTTTCGACCCTATCATTTTTTCCGCAGTAGTACTCCATAATAAATCAAAAACAAATAAAACCCTGTTTCATAGTAACTAACATAAAGGTGTACTTTAATATTTTCCAACTTATCTTGTGAGAGGGTGACACTTTGACGAATATCCAGCCTCTCAAAGTTCAACGGCCGAAAACTGTCTGCAAAATGGTCACTGTCTGCAAAATGGTTTTTGACTTGTACCTTCGGGCGATCGTTTGGGTGGGAGGATGATGGAATTAACCCATACAATAATACATCTATAGAATCGTCATTAAATTCTCTTTCTGCAGTATTTCATTACTTTTAGGATTAAAGCTCGTACAAAGAAGATATAGGAAGACTACCAAATTGCGCAAAATATATTTTTGGAGTGTAAAATAAGGGGGTGCGCAAAAATTCAACTTAAACTTGTACGGTCTGAACACGCGCTAGCACGCGAAGCGGCTAGTCATATATGTACGGTCTGAACACGCGCTAGCACGCGAAGCGGCTAGTAACTCATAATAACCACTTCAATTGTAATTGTACCAATCTCCTCCTCTCATCAAAACAAGTGATAGCCTAGCGGTGGACGCCATTAGTATCATGAGTCTGCCACCCTCCACGTCAACACAATGAGCAACAACAAGCGTTCTTACGACAGGCCACAATTCTGCGCAAGAATTTAAATGCATGGGAGGCAACGATTTGCTCCGCACAGGGAGAGGATTGGCCGTCTATGCTTGGGAGGTTGAATGCAGCGTTTGTGAGTATTGGTTCTTTGCCTTTTTGTGTATTATCATTACCAGCCTATGGTATATCAGAAACTGACAAAAATATGTGGTCAACTGCTATTCACAATAATATTCTATTCCCGACGATACATCAACTCAGAATCAAGCTGGTAATTTGGATTCTGGAATAGAAGATGCCTCAGAACATTTCGTTTACGTTCCAAAAAAATGCACAATGAACGCACAAGACATGGCCTTCTTTCTATCAACTAGATTGGCTACGGCTGCTGGGGGAGATACAATAAATAATACGAAGAAGAACAATAATGGTGCCACGGGAGATGAACACGAGGGTGGGATCTCAAGCTCTTCGTCATCTAAACGACAATATTATGGAGGTGAGGAGCCAGCAAAACGTTTGAGACAGTATGAATCGCAAATTGATGAACTTGCATCAGAGTTTGAAAATGGAATAGTGCGGTTCTAAAGTGATGGGTTTTGAGGCACTCCAGACGATGTTGACTGTGAATGAGATTTCCCTATTCATTTGGAAGAGCTATATGCATACTGTGAATGAGATCACGTGCGATGGTTATGGTGTTGACTGAAATGAATCAAAATAAACTTCAATGGTGCCAGATGAAATGGCTGGAAATGCTGAAGCTGGAAGCTTGATGGTGTACAGTTACCCAAAACACATCGGCTAAATAATGCAACACACATCATATCATGGTGTAGTATGTTTAGCGGTATTCATGGAAGATTGAAGAAGAGGTTCGTTCTTGCGTGGATTAGAGCAAGTTGATAGATTATGGTAGTAATAGCATGTACACGCACATACACATGCTTGTTTGGCATTTCAGTCTACAGTTGTTTGCTTGAAACTACTCCGTGCATATAATAATTACATGTCGGATGGTACTAAGAGGGTATGGTATCAATCTAATTCTATTGACAGACCTACTTCCAATTGGTACCATAACTTTAGTAGGCTTTTGTGTCGGTGAAAGAAGCAAGCCCAAAGCTGAGTTTCCACGTAGGCAGGTGTGAAATCTTCGATTTTCTTTTTCATTCATTTTCCACCATCTTCTGAACACACACCTAACATAATTCTATCACCGCTGAACATAGTTGATGCAATAGTTGTGGAGAATAAAAGAGCAGCATACCATGAATACCACGCGCAATTTCCTGCTTGCTTTCTCGGTAGTGTCGGCAACGGCGTTTGTGGCTGATAACTCTGTCTATCACTCTCCAATATTGTCATGTCGTACTACCACAGAAACTTGCTTGCGCATGTCATCAGTCGGTGGCGAAGACAACAGGGATGGCAACGATTCAAATGATGACAACCCATTGAATGAATGGATGTCAAGAAAAGAGACAGAAAACCTTCGAAGAGCAAGAGAACAAATTGCCGAGGGCCGGTTACCTATCTCATATGGTGCTATGAATATGGATGATAACAGTGATGCAAATAAAGCTGAAAACGAAAGCACAGATTCCTCGGGCATGGGGCAATTTGGCCCTTTATCAACTGAGAATAACAACAATAAGGCCGGGGATGCTATTGATATCCCTTCCTCTTCGTCGTCATCGTCTCTTGCTCGTGGAAAACAAAATCCTTACCTCAATGTAGTGTCACGCTTATCTCCCTCAGATCTTATTGCTCGGTTTACTGCCACTGCTTCCCCACGTGTACAAGATGCAGTTCGCACAACTATCCTTGGGCTCATTGGAGGACTACCTACTATGGCATTTGAAACCAAGACCGTAGCTACTGGGGAGCGCTTGGCTTCACTGATGTTTCAACTCCAAATGACTGGCTACATGTTTGCAAATGCTGAGTATAGAGCTAGTTTGAGCCAGAGTTTGGGAAGTTCCAATACTCTAATGCTTAATGGCGAAAGCAGCCAGGACGGCAAGGCATGGCTGGACGGGAAACGCATCGATGGGAAGATTAAAGTGCGCTATGGTGCAAGTGCTGGTGCCAACTCTGAGTCATCCATTGATGATGAAAGTGAAAGTCCTTCTCCATCAACATTTGGAATGGAAGTTGAAGTTGATGCTGAAGCCTACATGGCAGAGCTCCGTGGTGAAGTCTCTCGTCTACGCGAGGAATTGGACGCAACAAAACAAGCAAAGGAGGAAGAGATCCGTAAAGATTTACTAGCCTACATCCGAACGTTACCAAAACAGGAGCTGAGTCAATTGACAGGAACAATGAGTCCAGAAGTCTTGGAAGCAATGAAAGGATTGGTCACCGCAGTTCTAGCTGGAATAGGTGGGAATGAGTTAGAAGAACTGGCTGGTTTAGATGATGGAAGTAAGATTGGTCCCAATACTGTCACAGAACAGAGTGGTGAAGCGCTTGCTCAACTTTGCATGTGGCAATTGGTTGTAGGGTTCAATTTGAGAGAGCTGGAGGTTCGTGAAGAATTTCGAGCATCAATGAAGATGATTGGAAGCACTAGCAATAATGCTGAAGAAGCAGGTGGAAGTTCTGATTTTGAATAAATTTCCGAAGTTATTGTACACATTATTATTCTACATAGATTTCATACACCTCACACACAGCTTAGTATGCTGACAGGCGAAGTCTGTTCATTGCATGATTTCTGACTTGTGGTCTTGGACAAGACGAGTTGAGATTGCCGCTTTGGTTTGCATATGGTTGATCCTGATAACATGTGTCGCTCTACTTCCCTGACTTCCTTTGAAGCGAAATCGAAATTGAGCATTGATGATAACTGGGACCAAAACTCTTCTTGCTCTGCTGAGTTGACATCAGACTCGACAAGAGCTGCTCCTAAACAAGCTATCCCAACAGACGATTGCTTGTAGCTGGCGAAGTATACATCTGATGTTGCAAGATCCATCTGCTTTTGCGTATTTTCTAAAATGCAATCTATTGTTTCCGGATCAAAGCAGTCTAATTGTAAAAGTAGACATTGTCGGGCAAAGTCCAAGGGAGTCGTTTGGCATATGGACCAGCGCAAAGCAAATAGAATGTCATGTTCCATGCTAATGAACTCCGACGCCGTGTAATAGCTCCGGCATAGCTTAACAAGAAACCCAATTGTCATCTCCACGTCCTCGTGCACTTTAACTGCCATGTAGAGGCATACTGTAGATGCAAGCTGAAACGATTGTTTGTTCTCACGTGCCTTCACCGACGAGCCTTTACCGCTGCTAAGGAACCTATCGAGAATGTCCATAGCTCTCCACACACTCTCTCTACTTAGATTGAATGAGTCTACGACGGTGAAGGACCACTCGACCATTTTCCTCCTGCAATCTTCATTTACCTCTTGTGTAAAGTAGTTGTGATGACATCTCGTCGCTTGTTCATCCTTGGCACACATAGCGTGCAGTTGATTCAATATTTCCTCTTTGTGTTGCATGTTGTTTGTTGTTGTTGTTGTTGTTTGAATTTATGGTGCCATATGTTATGTCTTACACTCATGAATTGTGAGCTTCTTGGACGTGGTCTTGCGGGAGGAGCATCATCTTGCGTAGTCTTGCGGGAGGAGCATCATCTTGCGTAGTCTGCACTGGGTACACTAATCATCTTTTGCTCTTGCTTTATGTGAGTCGATTAGGAGTCGATGCAGTCGCGTCGATCCCGCCGCCCGGTGTCCGTGTCCGTCCGTTCTTGCTTCTTACCTGTGAATTACTCATGCCTAGACAAGCCATTGAGGTTATCCTCAGACATCAGAAATCTTGTATATTTTCTTGTTCAATATTCACCCGGTACTCATTTTGCACAGAGCCTATCCTCAAAATAATAATTTGGAAGACATGTATTGTGTATCAATTGTTGTGGATATTACAAAATCTCAGGGGGGATTATTTGCTTGCCAGGGTTAGGTTTTAAGTTTAGGGTTAAAGAACCAAAAGGAACAACATCCTTAACTGCCCTGAAACTGCACCTTTCTCATTCACCCAGGTATTGCCCTGGCACTCAGTTGACACAAAGCCTATCCTTATGGGGTACAGGTTCTTGCCGTGAAATCATATAAGGGGACTACTGTTTTCAGAAGACAAATATTAGGTAAAGGAGGGGAGTTATTATCACTTTAGGGTTATTATCACTTTAGAGTTTACGACCAAATATGTAATAATCACCAGCACCTCCGAGATTTTGTATGCTTCTAATAAGTACTCACTTAGCGGAGCCACCCTTTCATTCATATCGTCCGAGGAGGAAGACCGACACTCGCAGCTCGCAGAGACAGATCGGATTGAAAAAAGTCTCCCGGCTGGAGAAACTGATAAGTACTCTGTGCATTCAAGAGTAGTATTCAAAACCACGATGAATAATCCAAACAAATTTCCTCCTCGTCCCCACCACCAGTCCGAGGATGAGCGCTCCTCCCGTCCTTTGCTTGGTTTTGGAAACAATATGATGCCCCCATTTCCGATGCCTCCAAACCTCGCCAACGTTGGATCTTTCGGGATGCACCCACACGGAATGCATTCACACGGAATTCAGCCTCAATTTGCGTACCCACTTCTGGTCAACAATGTTGGCACTTCTACTCGACCACATCCGTTCGGTGGCATGGCAAATTATAACATGAACATGGGTAGCTTTCAGCAGCCTGGCTTTTTCAATCATTCTGCCGTCTATTCAGCTGGTATCTCCAGAAGTACCATCGAACAACAAGGTGCGGTGAACATGATGTCGACTGCGAGTATGATACCGAGGAAGATACAGCACTCTCTCCGTAATAGAGCCAAGGAGCAGCGGGACCAAAAGGTGCCGCAGCCTCAAACCTCCCATGCTCAAAACCTACCGCATCATTATCGCCAGCAGTCTCAATTGCAGCAGCAGCAACTGCACCAAACCCCTAGCACGGCATCGAGGTCTCGTGATAACAACGTGTTACAAGAATCTACCGACGAAGTCATTCCTCTACGCAATTGGATCGAAAAAGAATCTGGGGGAGACTGTCAGCCAGATAATGTGCAGAAACAAAGAGGAATGATGTTACGGAGGACTCTCATTGCGTATGGCATGATCGAGCTCTTAAAAGGGGCTAGAACAAGTTCTCACGCTTCAACTTGTTACGAACTTCTACAAGCATGCAATATTGATAACTTTTTAGTTCGTGTTTGCAAGGGTGAGGAGGAATCGAAGAAGGGTGATAATGCTGATCAACACTTTGTTGGCAAAATCAAAGGCGTGCAGATGATCAATCCTCCGTCTAATCTTCTTTTCCTCACACCATTTGGCTCATCCGGCGAAGTGAATTCGGAGGAGGATGGCGACGGAATGGGACAATTCATTGAAGTTGAGATATGTCCAAGACCACTTGCTAATCAAGCCATCAATCCCCTTGAGCAATTGGTGAAAGAGAAGGCATTAATTCGCTCTGCTGGGTCTCTCATCCACGAGTTATACACTCAAGGCAATCCAATTCTCTTACTTTACGACTTTCAGAAGGGTAAGGGAGCTAGCCCTAGTGATGACAGTGGCGTTGCTGAGCCACCTTTGAAAAGGATCAAAGAACATCCACAATATGTGGGTGGAGCAAATTTCCACTCTTTGTTTCCTCCGTCGCAGAGAGGGAATACGGAAACAGCTTCTGCTGGCGCTGTCGATCAGAAAGCAAGTCGCCTACCTTTACTTGAACTAGGTTTCTCCTCTTCGGTCTCTTCATTAGTCGATGAATTACTTGATTGCAAATGTACTTTGGACGTAGCCTCCAAAGATCTGCATCTGATCCTTCTTGATCCTGATTCTTTCCTTGTCGACCGATATTTCAAGCCTGCCCCTGATGGAAAGGTCTCCCTTCGGATACGGAAGAACAAGCTTTATGGAAGAGACTCGGAGAGCTCCCTAATTACAAGCACATTCTGTCGTGTAAGGACGTCAGGAAAGAGTGAGGCATTACTCATTGGTGGATATTCAGGATCTGGGAAGACTCGTTTGGTTGAAAGTGTTCTCAAGTATATTGATGGAATCTCTTGTCACGTCGTTTCCCACAAGTCCGAGCAGTCGTCCATCTCTGTAATAACTCAAGCGTTGGATCAACTGTGTGCTTGTATAAAGAAAAGTTGCACCGAAGATGAATACCTGAGAATAAATTCTCGGTTGGTGGAAGCGTTTGGGTCTGATTTTTCTATTCTGGAAAAGGTATTGCCGAGCACAAAGCTCTTTTATGATACTACGCGAGCCAAACCTTTCATCCCAAAGCATCAGGGGATTGAAATCCAAAACAATAGTGTCAGCTACATTCTTCAGCTTTTCATGCGGGCGGTTTCAAGCCAAGAAAGGCCAGTTGTTTTATTCATAGACGATCTGCATTGGTGTGATGACACATCGCTTGAAATTGTTCATGATATTGTTTCTGATACAAAGGGTTCCTCCTGTGTTTATTTTATAGGGTGTTTCAGGGATAACGAAATTGGCTCTGAACATCCCATCTACCAGCTCATGGAAAATATGAATATGAACAATATACCAGTTCAGTCGCTTGGGCTCAGTGGTGTGAATAGAAATGAGCTGAATTGCATGACTTCCGATGCCCTCTGTATCCTTCCTCGTCACTGCAAGGACTTGGCGGATATTATCCACTCGAAGACAAAAGGTGATCCATACTTTGCACTCGAAATGTTAAGAGCGCTGGTTGATCGTGGTTTACTACAATTCAATTTTCCAAAAAGACGATGGACTTGGAACCAGGCCAATATCATGTATTTGGACGTGACCTCGAATGTGTTGCATTTACTGAAGAGTAAAATGATGTCCATGCCAAATCAAATGCAAACAGCTCTCAAGGTTTGTTCCTGCTTTGGAAGTGGTGTTGACAATCTTTTAGTTGGATGTTTAAGCGAGTTTGAAGAGTATAGCAGTCTGAGAGGTGAGTTGGATCAAGCAGTGGAAGAAGGATTCATGGAGAAAGTTGGTGAAGGCTACAAGTTTGTTCACGATAGAGTAAAGGAAGCAGCGTATAGCCTGATTGAGGAAAAGGACAGGAATGGATACCACTATCAAGTTGGAATGGTTTTACTTAGTTCTCCAAACGTGGACGACTCACTTGTCTCGATTATGATAGATCAGATCAACCATGGTGTAGGAGAATCGGTTCAATCAGAAAAGGATCGTATCTTGATTGCTGAACTGAATTATAAAGCGGGTGGTACCGCTATGGCTCATTCTGGCTTTGTGAAAGCATTTTCTTATTTTGAGACTGCAAAATCACTCTTACCAGAAGACCATTGGACGAGTCAGTACTACTTCAGCATTCGTCTATTTTTGTCTTTGTCAAATGCAGCTTTTGCATGCGGCTATGGTAACTTGGCAGATGAAGCTCTGAATGCCATCTTACGAGAAGCAAAATGCTTAGAGGACAAACTTGTAAGTAATTTCTTGTATTGCAATTGCATGTGTTCTCGCTCTGCTCAAGTACTCACAACAATCTTCGCTCCAGGATGCATATTACTTTATGAACAATTTGCTCTTCCACCGCGGCCAAGCAAAGGCAGCCTTTACGAAGTGCACTGAGGTTCTATCTGGACTTGGTGAAACAATTCCAACTGAGATGGACTCTAAGGAATTAAATGATACAATGAAGAAAGTAATGAATTTCTTCACGAATATTTCTGACGATGAATTGCTTCATTTCAGAGAGTGTGACAGTCGACTCCACTTCTATCTCATGCAATTCTATCAGCAACTTGGCTGGTTCGCATTCTTCGGACAGTCTCCTTCCATGCAATCCTATTTGTTTTGCCGGTCTGTTGAAATCGCAATTAGGGTTGGATTCTGTAAATATACAGCAGTATCAATGATCTCGGTTGCAGCTCTACTTTGCGGAAAGTTCAAGGATATATCAAACGGCTACCGGCTAGGAAGAATATGCTTATCATTGCTTACTCGTTTTAATGCAACAAGCCTCCTACCTACAGTTTACTTGGGCTTTTATGGGATGATTGCATTCAACAGCGAACCAATCATGCATTGTGCAGATCAATTACACATGGGCTTTCAAATTGGAATGAGTGTGGGGGAGCCTACGATTGCTTTGCTGAATGGGCTTCACTATATACAGAAGTCGTTTGTAGGTGGAAGAAATCTTGTAGCTCTTTCAAAAGAAATCGATTATCAGTTAGAGATAAGCGAAACGCATGATGACAACAGATCCAAACGTTTCTTGGGTCTATTCAAAGAGACGTTGTGCCAAATAATTGACAAAAACAAAGCTAGGGCAGATACAACGACGTTGTCTGAAGGAGCAGGGGCACTCGACGAAGAAATGAAAATTGAGGGATTCTCTGAAGTTGTTTTCTTTCATCGGGTGATTCAAAGTTACTGGCTTGGTTACGCAGACAGATGTCATTACTTTGCTCAGAAATCTGCCCCTGGAGAGGCTGCCGTTGGGAGGCTGTTGAAACTCATCGCTTCATTCTACCATGGACTAGCTGCTTTACAAATACTGAGAAAGAAAAAGAGCAAGGTGGAAATGAAAGAGATTGCACGAGCATCTCTAAAGGCGCTAACTGCAGCGAGTGACCTTTCACCGATCAACTTTAAGAACAAGGCGGAACTGCTAGAAGCCGAATTACATCGTACGGAAGTGGTGCTGCGAGGAAATGAGGAAGAGAAAATGCATGCAAGGAAGATGTATGCCAAGTCCGTCTGCTCAGCAGAAGCTGCGAAGTTTGATCACGAAAAGGCGCTTGCTCTTGAACTGGCTGCACATTTTTATGAAGAGAATGGAGAATTGTCAAACGCATTGCGCAACTTCAGCGAGGCTAAGTTGCATTACACCTTGTGGGGATCGAAAGTGCGTGTAGCGCAGATAGAGGTGGCGATTGCTAGGACAGAAACGAGGCTCACAAGATAGCCTCGATAACGACATAAAATAGTTCTGCAGCGAAATCAAATAGTATAGATGTAATTTTATCCTTTGAGGTTCTTCGAGCAAACCTTGCTCCAAAGACTACTTCCCCGCGAAACCTGCTTAGACGATTTTTTGATGACTGAGGTAGACTTGATAGTCTTCATAAACGAGTTGCTAGAGGAATCCATCCGGCTCAACGTTTGGCTCTCTCCGGCCATGAAGACAACATGATTGAGAGATAGACTTTTGCTCGAGCATGTGCTGTTCTTCCTTACAAAAGAACTGTTCTGCTTCCCATTTATGAAGGTTGTCTTCCTCTTCCTTCCTGCATTACGGTTTGCAATTAGTGCAACAGACAAACTGCTCTCGTTCATCAAAAATCTAGAACTGCTGGGAGCGTTGGAGGATTGTTCTTCATTGTTTGATGTTCCCTTCTGTCTCTTGGAAGTATCGCTGAGGCTATTTTCTTTGGTATCTTTGCTTCTGTCACTCATTGGCACACTTCCTCGTTTTCTGGACAAAGACGTCTATCAAGAAGAACAATGTCATGTTAGTCTGATCAAAATGCTGCACAACAAAAGTTATGATGTAATGGCATTCTCACCTTAATTGCCTTTAAGTCATTTTGTGTACTTTCGTCTTCGTCAATGAGACGAGATCTTGAAAACTGACTGTCACCTTCATACGCCTCCAAAATTCTATTCATTCTAGCTCGTTTAGCAAACCGTTTCGCAAGGCGATCTTGTTCCTTGTCTTCATCGTCATCCCCATCTTTGTTTTCGCCTGTGGTAGAAACATTTGATTAGAAGAGATGATTCCACACATACAGAAAAAGCTTCGTAAGAAACAACACAAAAAAGTTATCTCACCTGATCCGTCATCTTCGTCTTCTTCTTCGTCATCATCTGAGAAATTTTCTTCAAGATATTCATCGTTTTGCTTTTGTAAGAATCGCTCCTTTAGCATTTTGTCCAGGAGCGCGGCCTCGTCTTCTTCTTCGTCGTCATCTTTCTTCTCGGGCTTTCCTTCACCTTCGTTGTCGCTATCAAGCTCATCATCGTTCAACAAGCCAAGTTGTTTGGCTTCATCGCGATTGTCTGCGCCGACAAGAACATCAAATCTATGCATTCCTCGTGCACCACCAACGCCACTTGCAATACCACGGTCTCTCCCACCATAACCTTCTCGCATTCTCCTCATAATTTCCTTGTGGCGTTCTTTCTCCTCCTTGGCCTCGAGACGCTTCCTTGCGACATCGCCGGCCTCCTCGTCTCCTTCTCCATCAGAGACATCATCAACAACGTGTTCCAAGTCATCTTCATCGACCTCGGCATCGTCAACGTCGTCATCGTCGTCGCCTTTCTTCTTGTGAACTGCAAAACCAAAGTCTTCAAGTCCAACAATGCCTTCTTCCTCTTCTTCCTCCTCTGCCTCGCCTTCCACCAAGCCACCTCCCTTTCTCTGTCGCCTTTTCTGCTTCGCAAGATCCTCTTTTTCCTTTCTGAGCATTGCCTGCCATGCTGAGTTTCTTGGCTTCTTTGGGCCTGATTCTTCAGTAGAGATAGATGTGGCGTTGAATTCAGATTCTTCTGCTGTGTCTTCTGTCGCATCCTTTGGTTCAGTAGCTAACTTCGTGACTGTTGCAACATCAGATTTAGAACTGTTTTCGTTAGGTGCAGACTCGTTGGCATCTGAATTCACTTCGCTCCCTGCTGCTGTTTCTTCGATATCATTAGACACCGTTGGGGTCACAACAGTCCTCTCGACTTCTGGCTCAGCCTTGGTGCCAGGGCTTGATGCAGCATCCCGACTTTCCGTAGTTAGTTTTTCTAAAGCATCATTGCCTTGGTCCACATTATTCTCATTGCCGTTAGATCCATTGGCAATAGAATTGCCACCCGAGTGGTCAGCATCACTACATTGCATAACAGTAGTCATATTTTGTTCATCAGTGCCATCGGCATGATCATCTGTCGCATCCTCGCTCTTAGTTGCTTCTTCCAATTGATTCAGCTCTCGAGCCATCGCCATTTCGTCATCTTCCTCATCATAATCTGCTGCGTCACCACTGTTGTCAAATTGAGGCTCTTCTTCGGCATCATTGTCGACTTCTAAGCCAACATTTTTCTCCTCTCGCATGACCGCCTCTTTCTCCAAAAGGAAAATTTGCTTGCGTTTCTTATCCTCAACATCTTTGCAATCACGAATGTGATCTTCTTCCGTTTTATACCCGAGTTCGCTGAGATTGAATGTGAGATAAAGAGGAACACATGAGAAGAGTGAACAACAGCAAAGTAAGAGGGGGGAGTGGGTTATCATGAACTGCTTCATACTTACCGCGCTAACCAACGATTACCCGCTTTTACTTGTTTCTCCCTCAATGCCATCCGAAGAGCCATGCGTGGATTGCTTGCAACTGTTTTGGATTTCTTCTGAGCAACGATGGGGCGGCGGGTTGCGTCCTTGCCATGATTTGATAGCAATGCATCAAACATAGACTTTGGCTTCGGTTTGGTCGCAGTTGCATTGATTGGAGCTTTGATGTCAGAAGGCGTTTGAGCTACAAGTTCGAGCTCATCATCATCATCATCACTATCGTCGTCGTCACTGTCATCGCTGTCATCATCCAGCTCAATCATTCCACCATCATTATTCTCCTGAGCAAGAACTGTTAAAGGTGAACCTTCCTTCTTCACATCAACCTTCTTCTCATCATCCTCCTTCTTCTCATCATCCTTGTCCTCCTCAGCACCCAAAGTATCCACCTCCTTTGTCTCCTTCAAAAATTCGTTTGACGTAATACTCTCCAAGCGTCTTTGTCTCAATTTACCAATCAGTCCAACCCTATCCTCTTCACGTTTGACACGTAGCTCTTCCCTATTCGTATCAAACCGTGCGGCAATGGCCATGGCTCGTTGCTTGTCTTGTTCGGATATTTGAGGACCCGCATTAGCCTTTTCCTCTTCCGTCTTGACATTGGACTTACTATCTGCGGCCCCATCGACGGCATCATCATTGTGGTCATCGGCCAGGTGGCCCATTTCCTCTTGGCGGATACGGGCCTCCTCCATCTGACGAAGACGCCTCTTGGTGGCCTCATCACGCAAGTGGTTCTTCATTTTGCTCTTTTTGGAGGACCCCTTGCTCTTTCTCTTTTTACGTTTGGAAGAGGAGGATCGTTTCTTGGTAAGGGAGCTGTCCGAATAGTCCGAGTGGTCAGAGTCTTCATCATCGTCATCAACCGCCGAGGTGGACTTCTTTTTTCGTGACTTCTTGCTCGTCCTCTTCTTTGAGGGAGCTTCCTCTTCATAATCAGAGGAACTATCATTTGCACCAACATCTTCTTCATCCTCAACTTCTAGATCATCATCGTCTGAATATTCAACAGCCTCCTCTTCTTCCACGGTCTTCTTCTTCTTTTTCTTTGACTTTTTCTTTGACTTCTTCTTTGACTTCTTCTTTGACTTCTTCTTATCGTCATCACTGTCATCATCATCATCCGCCTTTCCACTAATCAGCAACGTCAAACGTTCCTTAATCATTTGCTTCCTCTCTTTTCCAAGTGCCTTCTTGTCTTTGAAGCCAAAATGTTCTGCGACATAACTTAGAATGCCGCCGACAGTCATGTTGTCCTTATCGGCAGCTTGGAAGAGCTTGTCTACAAGGGCGATGACCTGTTTGTTGGTTGGGTTGACTGTGTCGGTGATGGTGGTATCATCGACTTTCACCTTCTTGTGATGGTTCATTTTCAGCTGGTTGCTGTGGTTCCTCTTCAACTCCATCACTGGCGTCAACTTTCTCCTTTTGGATGACCTTGTTCTGCTTCTTGGTCCTACCCCTACCTGTTGTTGGAGCATCCTCCTCCTCAATCTCCATCTCTTCCTCATCTTCATCACCACCACTACGATCATCATATGGACGAGTAGCGTCATCATCCTCTTCGTCACCATCTTCGTCCGAAAATAAATTGGACTTTTCACCTGCCATCATTGTCAATCATTGTGTCATCCACAATATCTAAATTTTCCAAGTTCCAAGAGGTCAGCCCCGACATTATTGTCATCAGCATTGTCCTCTTCAGCTGCACCTTCCGCATTGATGTTGCCAACGGCCATAGCTGCAGCTGCTGTTGATGTACCTTGATTGTCATTGAGAGACTCCAAAACGGAGGCGGCATTGTTATTACTGCTGCCATATCCTCCACGGCGGCGGCGGGCGCGTTGGCGCTGCTGTTGTTCCTGTGGGCGTGCGGTGGTATTGACATCATCAATATCATTGTGATCATTGTCCTCCTCGTCGCGACTGTCCTCTGCGGGCTTGGCAACGGCATTCGCATCATTCTGATTATTGTTATTATCAGATGCACCGTATTTGCGACGCAACTTTTGAAGTTTGGCATAGGAAGTTTCATACTCCTCTTCTTCCTCATTATCTACAGTGCCATCATCAGACATGGCGTCATTTTTACTGTTCTGGTCAGCTGCTGGAGATGATGGTGGTGGAAGGTGCATGTGTACCGACACTGTCATTATTGATGTCATCGTTGATGCTGTCATTGTCGGTATGTGCAGCACCACCATCATCTGAAAAATGTTCATCGTCGCTCATCCTCTCCTTAGTATTATCGTTGTCCATCTCACTCATGGTTTGCTGAAAGGGTTGTGCAGCTTAGTAGCAACAGATTTCCAAAGTTGTATTGCAGACTACACACAACTCGTGTCATGACAATGTCAAAAAATTCAAAAAACTGCGCCATTTTTACCCATTCAGTGTAGCGATAAAGCACATACTTTGGAATTAGTATTCTCTATTGGCGATGATGACCAGCTGTAAACATCTGTAAGGCAGGTACAAAAAGAATCTGATGACGCAGATCAATAAGAATCCCGGTATTGCAAATGTCACAGGGTCTTACCTAATCGTGTGAGTCAACCAATGACCGAGGTCACATGTTCAATGAGGATCTTTCAGGAGTTCAAACTGCCCCACACACAATCAACAAGATCCTCTACATAGCAATCTTGCATTGCCTCTATCTAATCAGTCCTGCCAAACGACAAGTGTCAACTACCGCAACATTCTCTGTTTGCCTTCGCCTGGCAGCAATCATCATCATAAAAAAAGAATTGAAAAGAGAAAAGATGGTGGCTACTACTAATGACTCTTCGCCATCACCAATCGGTCATCCGTGGAAGTAGCATGTCAATGTTTCAGCGTTGGGCCATCGCCGCCACTGCCCTCCCTACTCGTCATCAATCCTGTGTCCGGTCAAGAAGTTGGAGTTAGCAAGGAAACAGTGCGATGAAACTATACTCCGCTGATGCCGTCGTCACGTCCGGATGCAACAAAACCGCATGTGAACTAAATGGATATTGCACCATCCACGACACCACCTATCTCAAGGGCAAGTGTTGCGGAGCACGCGGGGGTCAACGTCAACCTCCTCGCCTTTGAACCGGCTGGAGAGTGGGTTCCCCGACTTGCCGAATTCAAAAAGTGCACTGGGGCCAATGTCCTGCTCACCTATGTCGAGGGGGGAGAGGATAACATGGCACAGGCATTATTGGAGGATGTTGGATCCAACGATGATCCCAATTCCGGTCAGGGTATTTTATGATGCCTACATTGTCCAGGGACCCTGGGTTCCACAGTCATACCTTGGTCTCAAGAGTCTAAACAATCTCATCAAGGCGAATCAAGATGTTATCCGATTTGACGACATCAACTCAGCCTCACGTGCGGCGGTCACTTATGGGGGATCAGTGGTTGCTCTCCCCCTTGACTCTGACAATATTGCCGCAGCGTATCGACAAGATCTTATGAACAAGTATCAAGAGTGGTAATCAAGATACTTATAAAGAACCGCTCCTTCCCCCTAATACTATCGAAGAAATGGTCACCATCAGTGAACGTATCAATGGACAGGATCATGATGGGGATGGTGAACCTGATTGGGGATTTTGCTTGACTCCACAGACAAACTACTTTCAGGCATTTTTGGCACCTATTTTCACTGTTAATCAAAAAGATGCAAGCGGGAGCACTGGTCAGAACATTTTCTTTGATACTGACACGTTTGAGCCGTTGATTCATAATGTGAGTATTTGATTATACATGGTGGTACATTTTTTGCTTCGTTATAATGAACGACGACTGATCATATATTCATTTCTGCTTATCGATGCAGGAGGGATACAAAAAAGCAATTGAATATTACTGGAGGTACCTTTTGGCATCCATGCAAACTCAAACAGCTGAAGGGGTAAAATGCGACCGCAAGAGTGCCTTCCCAACTGGAAAATGTTTCGGTGTAATATCAATGCCTGGAACAATGAACAATTTGCTCAAGGAAGGCGGAAATATGCTCCTCCTCCAGACAAACGTCAAGATCAATTTCTCGAAAAGGTGTGAGTATTTCGGTCGTCGTATTGTCTTCCCTGGAAGTACTGAGGTGCTCAACTGGGACACGAAGGACTATCGTCTCATGAAGTGTACCGACAAAAGTTGTCCCAGAGCGAGGACAATCAACGGCGAAGTCGTAAACTTTTCCCCCTTCTTCGCTGAGGGTGGAGAAGCGTACGCAATCAACGGAAAGCAATCTAAAGAAACTGCCGTTAATGCAGCGTGGGATTTGATGGCGTGGTTTTCAGAGCTTGACGTGAATCTCGTCCCACTCGGTGGTACCTACCGCAAATCTCAAACAACGCCCGAAGCCATGGAAGCACTTGCCGAGACTTGGAATAACACTGTCCATGGCGGAGGATCTTAACGCTGTTCTTCTTGAATACTTCAAGGAGCCTTCCGATGGGGGTAACCCAACGCAAGATTTTTTCGTTGTTGGGTTTTCCGAGTATAATGAGGCCCTTCATACTTCTCTGCACAAGGAATTTCTCTTGGCGTCTACTGACACAGAATTTGGGGTATTCAACATGACTGATCCCAGCAATAGTATTAAGGTTGGTACACCTGAGTTTGAAGAGCGTTATGATAAGTTCATCGCGAAACTTCAGCAACGTTACGATGAGGTGAACTCTCGAATGACTGGCGGTGCTCTTCAGCAGCTGTACAACTGGAGAGAGGCACTTGATATGGAACCAAAGAAAACAATGGACGAAATTTGCATTGACTTACTTGCTGCGGGAGCACATGAGGCCTTTGACCGCCTCGATTGCATCAAGCTTGTCAATCTTGCTGATCTGTGCCAAATTCATGAAGGAAGAAGTCGAATCATACCAGCCGGGAGCATGTGCTGCTCCGAATAACAATGCGAAGATCATCGCCGCTGTTTTCGGCTCCGTAATTGGTGCAATTCTCATCGGGGGTCTTGCATACTTGATGTACAGACGATACGTGACGTACCTCCGCATCAGGAAGGCCCACGACCAGCTGATGGAGGCTACAATCAACGAGTCTATCAGGGCATTGCACCAACTTGATTACCCCCTACACCTCGTTCGGGCAGACGAATTTGTTGCCGAGGGTAAACTTGTGCGTCACGAAGTCTTACGCAATACGCACAAGCTGACAGTTCTTGACTCCCTCGCAGATGTTGACGCGTTCATCGCTCAAGGCAAGCATATTGTGTTCTATTCTCATCAATGGACATCGTTTACTCTTCCCGATCCTTCCAACAATCAATATCAAGCAATGCGCGTTTCTTTGCAAGAACTCGCGAAGACCAATGGATGGGATGAAAGTCTCAAAGACGTATTTGTTTGGGTTGACTATTCAAGCATTCCTCAAGCCAATCCTTCCATTCAAAATTTGGCTATTCGATCCCTTGCCGCGTATGCTTCTTCGGCGTCATACTTTATTATTGTCGCTCCAGACACGAAGCACGCTGATTTGGATAACAAATGTGACCTAGAGACTTATCAGCTACGAATGTGGTGCAGGGCGGAACAGGTTTGTCACTCGATGCGCAACGGCACTGAGCGGATGTACCTTGCTCTTGGGGGTGGTAACGATCTAGTCCCTGTCCAGGCTGATTTCTTTCGAGAGTCCCTTCATGTGTTTGATGGGCAGCTCACCTGCTGCCGTCTTGAGCACAAAGGCATGAGCGCTTGCGATCGCCAGAGCCTCGTGGTGCCACTTCTTGGACTCTATGGGGAGCTGTATCGGGCCGCTGCCGATGGTGTTAAAGGCGGAGACGCCGAGTCTCTGTCTTCTGTCAAAGCCTTCTTGGATGAGATTCAGAAGCATCAGGACTCGGTCTTCCCTCCAACTTTCCAGAGAGTAATGTGGCGCAAGAACAAGAAGGTCACTGAAGAAGTCACGCTTTTTGGTGATCTTATTGAACGCATGAAACACCGCATCGATCACGGTCAGGGATTTTCGTACGAAGAAGCAGACGCCGGTGGAACTGAGTCCACGAAGTCCTCCGTTACACCGTTCATCCGCCATGGTGCTCCGACTTTTTGCGACACGGCAGCGGCGTGAGGCATGGTTCCATTGCCAAGAGTAATGTTCAGGTAGAAACTGCAGTGGGCACATTGGAAGATCACATTGAATAATGAATGTAGTGATGGAGAGTGAAACAAAATGGGGAAAATAAATTATAATAAAGATAGGGAAAGGATAGTATACACAGGAAACTAATTTACAGCAAGGTCTCGTTTTTTTGGTGACCATATCTAAGCAGCCCTGTTCACTAGCGCGGACCTCTTCGAAGTGACTTCATCGACGAAGTTACTGTTGTAGTTGATGTTTATCTTGGGTTCATACAGAGAAGCTTGCATGGCGTACAAAAATAGAGCTGAATACTCATCGAACAGAGCTTTCCTGTTCCTGATCCCATTCTCCTGTTCACAAACACCGACTACAAGGTGTGAAACTTCATTAACAACTTTTTCTGTACATCGAAAATGAGTAGAGCGATAGGAGGAAACGCACATTAATACCGCAAGAGGATCATACATGTTGAGCTTCTCAACATCATTCCAGACTGATGTAGGCAACTCAGCAGGCAACTCTTTGCCGATGAATGTTTTGTAGAACCATTTTGCATCGCAGCGACTAGGAAGTTTTTCTCTTCCGGGGTCGTCGGGTGGAAGAACGACCTTTTTCCAAAGCTGGTCAATGCTTTCCTTGCTCTTCTTCCGAATATTGGTTGCTACCATGTGTTCCGTCCTTGCCAGCTCGTCAAGTAGTTCCGGACGCATAGGGCAACCATAGGCAGTCCATCTGGATAACGTAACAGTGGGAACACATAATTCTTGGCAAGACTCGTACACAAACCGAGCAGCCTCCATATCACAGTTGTTATTGTAAGCAGTGTCCGGCACCAGCTTGTCATGTGAATCAATCGGAAGTAAGCCTCCCATAACAACGACCTCCTTGACCTTGGAGATGAACAATTCTTCGTGATCTTTTATAAGTACAGCAAGATCTGACAGACTAGCTAAGCAGAGAATCTGAACTGACTTAGAGTTGGCCTTCTTGAGTACATTGCATGCAAGAGTGATGCCACAGTCTTCAATACTTTCACTTGATCTTGAATGAACTGCCTTATAAACCTCGAGGTCCTTGACAGCCCCTCCAGAGCCCCCGATGCCAACAGGGACATCAGCCATACCTAAAACATCCAAGGATCCACGAGCAAGGTTTGCGCGATCTCTCACGGGAGAAAGAGTGGCGATTACCGCTTTAGGATCTAAGAGATGCTTCCTGCGAAGTGCTGAAAGCAGCACAAGTGCCATCTCATCATCTACATCACGACCAATGTCTGTGAACACAATGACTGGTGTACCCATAGAATCGGATGCTTGTGGCTTCGGGGATGAATTCGAAGGGATGATAAGTCTTCCACACTGCTGTACCCCCCTGAAGAACATGACTCACGTCTCTCTGATTCAGCTTTGAGTTTGTCAACTTCAGCTCTGCATTTCTCGAGCCGACTCGCTTGCTGGCCCTCTTTGAAGTTCAGCTGGTGTATAGCAATTGCCCGTTGGTAAACGGTGCGAGCCTTCTTTAAATCTCCAGTTGATCGCAATACATTTCCATAATTCATCAGGTTTGGAATTATGTTCGCATGATTCCGCTGGAAAGCAACCTCACAAATCTCAAGGCATTTCTCAAGACAGTCACGTGCATCGAACGAGCGCCCGACTGACTGATAACAGGAGGCCAGAATGCTTAATGCGTGGGCATATGCTGGATGTGTTGTCCCAAAGATTGTCTTACGTATCTCGACAGCATGCAATGCCAGTGGGATGCCCTCCACTCCTCTTCCTAATGCGCAAAGACTCTCTGCGCAATAGTTCATGGACTCAGATACTAACCCATGTGAGAAGTCAAGGTATCGATATCGCAGCCCAAGTGCACGATAGTGTTGCTGATATGCTTCATTGTGTTTAAGCATGCCAGCAAGAGTGCATCCAAGTTGAGTGTATGAAACCGCGGAGCTCTAGTTCCGTGCATGACTTCTCTTCAACAGCACGTGTCCTTATCGCCAACGCCTCCCTGTGGTGAAGCTCAGCTTGAGGCAAATCACCTGATTTGCGAAGTGTTTCCGCATACCCTGCGATGCTTCCAGCAAGTTCGAGGTTAGGTGTGCCTCCTCGTACCATACTCACGGCCTGTTTATGGAGCTTCGCCGCTGCGTCATATTTACTTTGAGCTTGATATAGTTCTGCGAGCGTGCTGAGAACACGTGCATGCAATCTTGTGTCGACAGGTGGGTCTTTAGCGTCTTTGATGTACTTGGTTAAGATATCTTCAGCCTCCTTATAGCGAGCAAGCTCACGTAGGCACTTTGCCAGGTTTATTGTAGGCACCATCATTTTAGGACGTAGCTTGAAGTCATCTCCGGTCATCGTTCCTTCTTGTGCTGATTGCAACGCCATATTGTAGTTCTTTGATGCTTCTTGGAAATCCAGTGATGCTAATTCCCTATCTCCAACCATCATGTAGTGTTCATAGCGTTCCTCCATCAGAACATTGTTGCTGACTGTTATGAGTATTGCAAGCGCAAGTGATGTGGTGTCCTTCCCGTGCAAACGTTCCCTGCTGAAGCGAAGATAGATGTGGTTTACCTGTACCTCGTGGTGGATTGAGGTGGTGGTGAAGTCTTACACAAGACACACATCTCCCTGAGTGCCAGATGCTGGGGTTAATAGTAATAACCCCGAAATGCACACGTCGCCGAAGGAGCTACGAAGAGCATCTAAGAAGCGAAGTTCTTTTCCATTACATAAATAATACATAGCACGGCACGGGGAAACCATGGGAACCGGGAAACAAACAACAAACTATTAGGCCGAGTCCTGGACTCTGTCGTCTCGCTTCTGACTGAGATGGGCCTTATTTTGACCGGAGCTGCCCGGGGTTGTCCCAGTGTCCTTTATTGTCCCATAGCATGAAGAGGGAAGAGGGAGCTATTTTCAAAAAAAGAAATAAAACAAACGTGCATGCAGCATATTATGGTAGCACCTCATAATATCATCTCAAACACCTTCGTCGAGCTCTATGAGAGAGAGGGAGATAGCTGCAACTGAAATTGGCAGGCAATTGTAACTCTCAGACAAAGCTGTTGTTAGACAGGAACCCCTTCACATTAAAATGAGGGCGTAACGGCTTTGAAAAGCCGTTCAACCCTATGCAAGTTGGCACTTGGGCACTTCTTCCGCTGCTATTACTTCAATTTCTGTTCTTCGCTTCGCCAATCCTTCCCATTGCGGCGTCTATTCCATGCACCATTGCCATCTTTGCTTGCGGATTTTCTGCTGCGTATTATGCCATACTGGGTGTGCATTACTGACCCCATCGATTGGCGGTTGCAGCGCCATTTGAAGGAGCAAGAGGGGGCAAGTTGTGATCATGATAGTAATGCCAACAGGGGTTGTGTAGATGACAATGACACAAAATTTTGTTGGGTCTGCTCAACTGATGTACATCAATTATCCATGCACTGCAAGTTCTGTAACAAGTGCGTAGGAACCTTTGACCATCATTGCCATTGGCTCAACACCTGTGTAGGCAAAGCAAATTATGACTACTTTGTTCGGGCGGTCGGGAGCACTCTCTCTCTGGTGGTTGTCCATGGAAGCGTACTGGCTGGTCTTGTCATTTCATTCTTTGTCCAATATTCAATTGCACAGAATGGAGTCGAAGGCAGTAACCTATCTATCATGGACAGATCTAATCAATGGTTTAACGCAAATGCGGGAATTTTTGTTTGCAATTGTCAATTTGGCATTTGTCGTGGTCGACGTTGTCTGTGTCGTGTTGCTAGCTCAGCTGTTCTTGTTCCATATGAAACTGCGGAAGGAGGGAATAACAACATACGCATACATAGTTCGAGATGGACAACGAAAGCGTGTTGCATCACAACAAAAAATGGAGTTTGAGAGGCGGCGGATTACTGCACTTCAGCAAGCTGAGAGAGAAGGGAAGATAATTAGAAAATGGATGCTAATGGCAGCGGGGTGTCCATATGTTGGTGAGAATCTTTGTCGACCATGCGATCCCTTGAGGGTGGAATCGAGTACTAAAAAGGAGGATAATATTGAAAACCAGGATGTATCTAATGCAGATGCTACTGATATAGAAGGAGGAGGCGTGGATGTTGGGGAGTGTGCGACGACAACAAATCAATGCACTCATAGTGACGATAATATTGCCAATCCTGCAAGCCAGTCGAGACCTGCCGCACTCAGTAGTGAAAGCTTTGATAACGAGGAAGTGGCACCCGCTCCTCTAGATTCTCAAAATGATGAAACGTCTACACCGCTTCAGCAAGCTATGGAAGCAAGGAAACAGGTTCATGAGTCAGATGAGATAACTGAGAAAGAGGACAAGGTAGAAATGATATCACTGACAACAGAAAATTAAAGCACATGAGCGTAAGGCAGAGAAAACTCCTCCTTAATTGATGTTAACAATGATGTTGAGAATTATTCAAAATCCTTTCTAACAGCATTGATCATCTCTTTTGATACTCGCTTTCCTTCCTTTTTCCAACGATCTCGTATTCTTGTTGCATTTTTCATCCACTCCTCTCCGCGATCTCCAAACACTCCGCTTTTCTTCATCTTTTCTGAAAGTGGTATAATGTACCCCCTGAAAAAATTCAGTTCATTTTGATACCACCCAGAAGATGGGTCGTTGTCGCTTCGACCCGCTTTGAATGCACTATATAATTCTTCGTAGAGCTTTCTGTTCCAAAAACAAAATAGCTCCCAAGATTGCATAGCGTGGGATACATCCGCGACGTTAAGCATTGTTTCCAACATAACACTATGCCGCAGCGCAGTCTTAATATCGTCTTCATTACTGCTTGTGGCAAAATATTCAACAGTTTGTCCCCCCTCCATTTGCAACGTTCGTGTCGAAATCGAGTTTCGTTTCATCAACAGTTCCCCACGGGCTTCATACTTTCCTTCCCTTCTGATAGTATCAACATCACAAGTAACCAATTGCAATTTTGAAGCTTGCACGGTCGCAATTTCTTTTGTTGCTGTGTTTTTCCCTGCCAAAGATAGCCTGCTAAATGCAAGAGGACCATGATCTTGAACAGGCCGGGAGAATGCCTCGTGCCATCTCTTTTTCGTTTCTCGCATCCGTTCCGGGCTTGCTATATCAGTACTTAAGACCACCGAGTGGATAATTCGGTGTAACCGGAGTTTATCCTCGTTCGTTTCGTAGACTGTCGATCTGAATTCATCGTAGTCACTTTCGTTCAGTGTCCGGAATGCAACTTTGATGGAATGCTTCTCTGCCACGGATATTCGCCCGTATGTGTTGCAAATTGGGTCGTCCTCCTCCACCAGTCTCGCATTTGGTACGCCTTGGTGGTCAACATCGTGGATGAAGCCGGCGAAAACAAATGCAAATTTGGCAAAGATATCTGAATAAGTCTGGTTGTGTTGGTGTGCTGTACGGGGGGTTTAACGATGAAGATGATGATGATTTTGATGCCGTCCCCGATGCCAATGACGAAAATTTGCTTCCATTCCGCATCAATGAGTCCACCATATTATCATCTTCGGATTGCTGAGCCTTTAAATACGGCTCGCTTGCCATGAAGTCTTCGTTGGAACTATCTAAAGATTCCACTGACCCATCTTGAAGCATATCCAAAAGCTTATTTGCACTCATGGTGACATGGACGGCATGTTCTAAGCCATGATAGTTATTGTCATGGTACATGGACGCAATGTGTTTTACGAATTTGCGAAGTTGAGATCTACATCTGGATGTTAACAGGATGCGAATCATTATTATGCTGAGCAGATGAAGATGATTTGAGGGTTTTCCTCCCTCTTTGATACCATTGATCAAGTGGGCTCCCCCGCCATCCTTGGAGGGGGGAGCAAGTGATTTATCAGCTAGTTTTGCTTGCCTCCTATACCTCACGACATCCTGTCAGCCTTCTTTCTAATATTGCTGATGCGAAATCAGCCAATGTCACGATGTCCGGTGGATTTTCTATTGATCCGATAGGGTGACGTGCACTAACATTCTTCCATGATTGTTTTGAAGATGCGCAGCTGAAGTTCTGTCGACGACGTGTCCAATTCGATGGGCGGGAGGTCGTTTCTCTGGGGGATGCTCCCCTGCGGCTCTGCGGCTCATTCTATTATTTGGTAGGTTACTTCTTGAGTCTTTTTCTGCACCCAACTTTACGGCCTGGTATTTAAACTACGCTTCGGTCGTTCTGTGGATATTTATACATAAGGACTGCTAACATGAATATAACTTGCATGCCCGCGGCCCCTACACTGCGGCTTATTCTCGGGTAAATATTCAATTATGTAGCGTCTGGCACTACTATTATTTCTACTGGACATGCTGTAGCTGTGAGGGCGGTAATCTCAGAGCAGAGGGCCCCTTTCTCTGGTGCCCTTTCTTTCGGCTATTTTAGGCTGCTCGTTTATGCCACTCGTGAACAGAAGACATTGGTTGTCGCTCCGTTATCCCCGGGGTCATTGAAGTTGGTATTCCGTGTGACTCCACAATCAGGCCTCTGCGTCCGTCAATGGCGAAAATTGTGGCTTGGCCGTAGTATTGGCACCAACTACCGCTCTGCATGCATGGTTTTGGGAAGAGGTGAAGATAAATAACCCGGCAAGCCATCATCTGTAGTATAGAATAATTAACACCATCGATCATCAAGTTCAAGTCGGTTATCTTCTTCAAATAGTAACTGTGAATTCAAGTAAGAAAAAGGAGCGTTGTTGGTGAATAGAGATGCCAGCTGCGATGAGTCTAGATAATGGAAAACAATTCCCAGCTGAATTAAGGAGGGGTACGTGGATTGGCAACGAAGAAATCGAATTAATGATGAATGAGGAGGACACCGCTTCGAAAGCTTTCAGAACTCAAAAATGGATCCGTAAATCGGTTTCAGAATGAGGTGAGCAATAATGAAATTGATGATGGTTGGCGTAATAAGGGCAAAGGGGCGTAGGGTACACGAGATGCCACCTACTGACGAGATGGCAGGCCTCAAATTTGTCAACTCTGTAATATCTGCCGATTACTTCTCGGAAGATGAGTTAGGCGCCAGTGATGATGACGATGACGTTGGGGAAAGTAGTGTTCCCCATGTAACTGTAGATGTTGAAGATGATGGGGAAAGTGAATTACGTGCCATAGCAGCTGCACATCACGATGTGTTTCAACTAAAGCCGATGAGCACATTGAAGGATAATTATCGTTCACAAAATTCAATGGAGACATCAGCGTCGGAATCTTCCTCAAGACGTCGGGGAAGAAATCCAAGACGCGACAAAATCTCCTCTACCTTACAAAAATCAACATCGACACCTTCTCTGGATAAACTGGTGAATCTAGCTTCATCCATCAACTCTTCGTTCATCGTTCGTAAGAAAGATGATTCCTCTTCGTGGCGAGGGTTGGAGTACGGCAAACCGCGATTGTCCCAACGACGATCACTCTCGCCTAATAAGACAGGTCAAGGAGGAGGAGGGGGGACTAATGATGGGCTACTGCAGCATATGCAGATGAAGTCCAGCCCACCGCCAGAAAATAGTGCTTCATCTTCGCTGTATGATAATCCTAGCGATGTTAAGAATAGAGAGCCTCGTGTCACCGTACGACGACAACGACAACAACGACGAAAGACCATGCAAGATATTCCTTCAATAAGACAAACTGTAACTTCGTTGGGGGCGCAGGACGATGGCATGGACGAATTAATGGATCGAAACGCAATGAGATATTTGCCAAAAATATTAAGGGATGTCTATGCACAACGTGAGAGAAGACGTGATAGTTTGCTTGGGAATGCCCGTCTAGCATCTATAGATCTTCGTTTACGGCTCCAACGGCCCGATCATTTACCTCATTACCAAGACATACGTGGTTCGATTTTAATACTCGATTTGTCTGGTTTTACAGCTTTGGGAGAGCGACTACGGTCGGAATTAGGATCTGGTGACGGTGCTGCCGAATTTGCTAATAGAGTCAATTCGACATTATCAATGATGGTTAAACAGGTGCATAGGTACTGGGGCGATGTCTTAATGTTCGCAGGAGATGCACTGATATGCTTATTTGAAGAAAAGTGTGACGAGGACGATGTGAGGGACGAATCAACAGGAGAACTTTTAATTAGTGTTGAGGACAAAACAAAAAAACGTGTGAAGGAGTGTTGTTTGTCCGTACTTGGGAAACTTGCCTCGGATCAGGAGTTTTCGATTCATGGTGGAGCAGCGCATGGTATGATCAGATGCTTCTTTCTAGGAACGCTGTCAAAAAAACCTGGGAGTTGCGCATTTGTAGTATCAGGGCACCCGTTGAAGCAAACAGGAAATTTACTGAATAAGGCTGGGCAAGGTGAAGTCTATTTTGACGGTGAAGAGCTCCCAATTACAGAAAATGAGGGGATACTTTTCCTCGCCGAAATCGCTAGCAACGATATTGACGAAGACGAAGGGGTAACAGCGGCGAAAAATCATGTGTCTCCGCGAGACAGCGTGTTATTGTCAGATGCAGAGACATCGGTGGATGCGGTCGGCGGATTTGGAGTGAATGCCTATGCTAGGGCTTTTTTAGGGACGCTTGCAGCAAGACGTTTAGATCAAGGTTCACAAAATGCCATGTCAATGCTGTTGAATGAGTTGCGTCCCGTAGCTATTGTTTTTGTGGGGTTGCATGATTTAGATGATATTGATCCGAGAGACTCCTCATTGCTCCAACTGATGAATGAGGCATTCAAGATTCTTTCTCGTATAACGCACTCATGCAACGGTGCTGTAAGGGATATGCTCTTCGACGATAAGGGTTGCGTGTTTATATCAGTCTTTGGGGCACACAGCCATGAAGTCAATCCGTGTTTTGATGCCACAGTAAGTGCCATGCGCATGGAAAATGCACTCAAAGGCCTGAAACTGAATCGTTTCTCTCTCGGCGTGTCATTTGGTGAATGTTTCTGTGGAGAGGTTGGCCCGGAGGTGCGATCGGACTACGTTGTAATGGGACCTGAAGTGAATATGGCAGCTAGGCTTATGTCGAAAGCTCCCAATCGAGGCACCCTTGTGTCTAAGCGTATTTTTTCACGTTCCAATGATTTCATCCACTTCGAAAAGTCTGAGAAGATCCAAGTGAAAGGAAAAGATGGATTCTTTCATGCTTACATACCGCGGACACGGATAGATCATCAAAACGTAGAAATTGCCGCAACGCAACAGCCGTTTGTGCTCATGCCATCGCGGCAAGCTGCGATGAACTCTCTCGTGAATGTAAAAGATCAGGCTGCCAGTGGTGAACCTGCCATTGCGTTTGTATCAGGAGGACCGTTCCTTGGGAAGTCAAGGCTCATCGATGAGGTTGCAGCAGAGGCTGCCTCTGACGGGTTTACTGTATTGAAATCATTCAGAACTTCGCTAGACTCCTTCACTTCTTTCTTTCCACTACGTCAAATCGTCGCAGCGGCTATGATAAAAGTTGCATCTACTCTACGTGGCGAGGACTTTGATAGCGAAGTGGAAGCTGCCGATTATCTCGTCCAGGAAAATGTTTTCAAGAAAACTGATAGAGTGAATATTGGGAGCATTGTACCACAGGTTGCTGATGCACAGCTTCTTAGTCTTTTGAGTGGTATGAATCCAAATGCGAGGACGAAAAGTATTGTTGACTCAATGATGAAGATTCTGAAATTATTGAACCCATTAATCATCATACTGGAAGGAGACGGTGACATCGATCCATCGTCATGGAGCCTTTTGGCAGAAATCATGCAGAGAGCAAAAGAAGAATGCCCAACGATTATGATCATTGTGTCATCACGTAATTCTCCCACAATCACATCTGCCGCTTCAAATCTTAGACGAAATGCCGTTCAAGTTAAGTTGACTCCATTTGAAAAGAACGAAACAGAGCAATACCTTCGCTTTCTCCTGCGGATAGAGGACACTGAGGTCGGTATAGATCAAAGGCTGATTGATGTCGTGCATGACAGAGCAAACGGCTGTCCCCTCTTTATTGAGAGTGTCGCTAGATGGGCGCATGAGAAGAATTTAATCGAGTTCGTTGAAGGCTCGAAGAAGATGACTCTGAAGATGTTTAGATGAAAGGTCCGATGATGTGACTGATGCCATTCCACGAGAGTTGAGCAACATCCTTTTATCCCCGTTCAATCATCTATCTCCTCCTCTATGGGATGCTCTGAAAATCGCAAGTTGTATTGGATATAGTTTTGATAGTGATCTGTACCGTGCTCTCAATCAGGAATTAGAATTGATTCCAAAGATTGTGGAACTTTCAGAAAAGTATGGTTGCTTTGAGCACACAGGAACTCATTTTCGATGGAAACAGCAGGCGGTCTACGAAGCAGTAAAATCGCTATTGATGGTAAACCAACGTCAAATTATTCATAGAATGATTGTCGATGCTTTCAGAGCAAACGATATTGATCCGAATGATCTTGTTTTGAAAGGAGGTGATGTTCATAGGCTTTTGGGGCGACATTGCGCGCTTGCTGAAGACTGGGCAGCTGCCTTCGAGCAATACATAAAAGCTGGTGATCGTGCGAAAGCCGCTTTCAACTTTAATGAAGCGTCGAAAATGTACGAAGAAGCAATTGACTACCAAGCAAAAATGACGGAACCGCTAACGCTTCGATCAAGAATGATTCCAACAATAAATCTCGGTGCCTGTTTTAGAGAGCTTGCCCGCTACAGAGAGGCAGAAGCAGTACTCACACGATGTCTAAATGAAGCTGAAACAAACTCAGCGGCCATTGCACTTGACGACGAGTTATACGTCCGAGCGCTCACTGCAATGGCTGCACTTCATCAAGCCCGGAGTAACTACGATGATGCCAGACAACTGTACGAAAAAGCAGTTCCTATTGCTCGAAATATTCATGAGTCGGGATCAAGTCTGTGGTTGGCTGGAAATATCGCAGGGTATGCGGAAACACTTCGCAAATCAGGTGATTTGCCTCAAGCTGAGCTTCACCACAGGGAGGCGCTGGAGATAAGAACACGCGCTGTTGAAGAGAAGTCATGCACGGAACTAGAGCTCGCGGTTTCATACACTCAACTTGGATGCACTCTTGCTGGCATGCGTAGGCACAATGAAGCCTATCAGCAACACCATCGTGCACTTGGGCTGCGATATCGATACCTTGACTTCTCGCATGGGTTAGTATCTGAGTCCATGAACTATTGCGCAGAGAGTCTTTGCGCATTAGGAAAAGGAGTGGAGGGCATCCCACTGGCATTGCATGCTGTCGAGATACGGAAGACAATCTTTGGGACAACACATCCAGCATATGCCCACGCATTAAGCATTCTGGCCTCCTGTTATCAGTCAGTCGGGCGCTCGTTTGATGCTCGTGACTGTCTTGAGAAATGCCTTGAGATTTGTGAGGTTGCTTTCCAGCGGAATCATGCCAACATAATTCCAAACCTGATGAATTATGGAAATGTATTGCGATCAACTGGAGATTTAAAGAAGGCTCGCACCGTTTACCAACGGGCAATTGCTATACACCAGCTGAACTTCAAAGAGGGCCAGCAAGCGAGTCGGCTCGAGAAATGCAGAGCTGAAGTTGACAATCTAGCGGATAAGATTTTACAATTGGAATCACCTAGTGTTCCAGTAGGCGATTCAATGAATGATTTGTCGGATGATCTGATGAAAGTTCAATTACATTCTCTAGCCCCTGCTGATGTCGAGTCCGACGGTACACCAGTCATTGTGTTCACAGACATTGGTCGTGATGTAGATGATGAATTGTCACTTGTGCTGCTTTCAGCACTTCGGAGGAAGCATCTCTTAAATCCCATAGCCATCATTGCAACACTATCTCCTCAGGATCAACGCGCACATCTCGCTCGCGGATCAATTGATTCGATGGGCATGCCTGATGTTCCTGTTGGTATTGGAAGCTCTGGAGGAGTTGATGACGATATTGAATTGGAGGTGTATGACGCAGATTACTCAATACCTAGTCCATGCATTTACCAGTCAGGTATCGAGCTAGTGTACGCAGCTCTCGAGTCAGTTCCTCCCAATTCAGCCCAACTGTTGTGTATTGCCAGCTTGGCTGATGTTGCTACTGTTATGAGGGAGCGAGAAGAATTGTTTACCGCCAAGGTCAAAGAGGTCGTGGTCATGGGAGGCGTTGTATCTCCCGAAATTGGAGAAACATTAGTGCCAGATTCCGCATACAATAACAACTGTGATATTTCAGCGGCGAGATATGTATATCGCAAGTGTCAGGAGATTGGGATCCCAACCGTTACATTATCCAGGTGGGCTGCATATGGATGTCCGATGCCTCCTCAGTTGCTTGATGAAATGTCAGCAACTGAGCACATGGTGGCAAGAAATATCCGAAGTGTGAGCAAAATAAGTGTTGATCAGCTTTGGAATAAAGTTCGACTACACCCATCTGATCCAAGAAGAGAGAAAATTCCGAATCGTTGTGATGTCAATTGGTTTTGCCGCACATTTATGAGCAAGGGTGAACTTTCGAAAGACTGGAAGGCATCAGTCTGGTCACTGGTACAAAAACTTAACATGTATGACCCTCTTGCAATGCTCTTGGCCGTCCCAGCTTATCGCACAGCTCATTTTGCATTTAAGGAAAAGGTTGTCAATGGAGTCACACATCTTTGTGTCGGTACAACGGAACGTGACACTGGAATCAAGAACCGGTTGGCACTGTTCGATGAGTATTCAACTCTATTTCTATCTGCATTTGAAGAATCCTTGCATCGCAAGGTTAACATTAATTAAATCATACCTTAACCTCATCTCACTGGAGCACTTCTTGACTTCTGTGATTAAATATCTGGCTGTGGCGGACATTGTTACGGACACAGATGCAAGGGATAAACCTTGAAGTCTATACTATTAATGTTGAAGTAGAGAAGTTACATTGCACCGCCAAACCCTTCTTTTCTGTTCTTTGTCTCATGCATCTTTTGCATGTTCTCGCAGGCCTCAACAGCTCAATTCTGCACAGAGATCGAAGAGAGAAGATGGAAACTTAGCTGGCAGACAAATCGAACGCAACCTCAACGGTGGTTCACTGATGACGGCAATACAACATAACTACAATACGTAGTGCTTCATCCTAACCAACGCAGCAGGAGCATAAATAATTGAAGCACCTTTTTGTGAATATATAGCTGAACAATAGAGTCCGGATGACCCAGTGGACTTCTCTCCATGCTGCAGGCTCAATAAGCAAAAGAAGTGACATCATGATCCCGTATTCTCACCGTCGACGAGCATCGGAGTCTCGGACTGAAGCAGAGTTCACCGAGAGTACTAATAGATCGTCCACATTGCTTTCTAGGGGAGGGAATGATTGCTCTTCCGACAATAAGAGTTGGGGAGGGATGTTTTTCCAGGATAAAACTCCCTGGAAGGCGGTGGAGGAATCGTCCGAAAGCCGCTATCGGAAACTAGGCTTCGAGAGAAGCTGATTAAACGGGCTGACAAGGGAGATTGGGGTGGTGTGAGGAAGTTGATATCTAATTTTGAGTTTTCAGATATCCCAGAACCATTGCTGCCGTGTACAAAGATTCAGAATAATAATAGCAGTGTTCAAATGATGGAAGAAGGGCCGCATCAGTCTTCTAAGAGAAGGCCCTCATATGGCTCAAGAAGCGGCGATCGCCTTTCCTTCACTGGCAAAGAATCTGCTGCTGCAGCCGCGGCTATTAAAGCAGCCCTGTTAGAAGAAAGCAGTGCATCATCTTCTTCAGAAAAGCCGAACACTGGGGAGAATGTTCTTCACGATATGTGTAGGTATGATCCACCACTGGATGTGCTTGAAAACACTCCTCGCTTCTCTTAGGCATCGACGGGGCACCACCTCTGGGACTGATGACATGGGACGTACCCCACTCCATGTTGCTTCTGCATTTGGAGCTAACCATGAGGTTATAGATGCCCTGACTAGGGCGGACCCAAGACCAGCATCCATGGGGGACATCGATGGGAGGTCTCCTCTGCATATTGCAGTCAGATGCTTGGCGTATGGTGCAACTGACAACAATGCTCTGGAAGGAACTGAACAGACCCGGTTGCCATTACGACGAAATAGTGGCCACGATGGGCCGTCAAAAGAGGAAATACTACGGTCTGCCGCCAAGACTATTTTATTATTGAAAAAAGTTATGTTGAGTTATCCAGGAAAGATTGATTTCAAGGACGAGGACAACTCTGGTTTTGCGCCGGTGGACTATGCATTAGATGGGGATGTAACATGTGAATATTTGCTACATTGCCTGCTAACACGGAAGCACTCATCGAGGAAACGCCGGTCAATGCATTCCGTAGCTAGTTCTGATACCCAATTAACAAGCAATTTGGGGCAGACTGTTCCTCGCCAGGGCAGTGGAATATCATCCGTTTCAAGTGATGTACAAGACATTGCAGTGCTTCAGCGCCTCGAGGAAGAAGAGATTCGAGACCGCCGAAACAGATTAGACAAGATGCCGCGTCCGAAGAAGCAAATGAAAGACGTTCTTTTTGATGTGTTCGGTATCGAAGAGCACCTCGAATGTGGTCCGTCAGATAACCCCCCAAGTACTGAAGGAGGCGAACGCCTTGACCCGCCTGATAGAGGTAACTCAGAAAAGTCCTCAGGTGCCACTACACCGAAGTCAATGCATCGATCATCAAAGTTGTCTTCTTCGAGGTCAAGCTCCAAGCTTAATGCGAAAGAGAATGACTGCAGGTCCATGACCGATTCAGCTATTTACAACCATCACCTCCAGGCGTATCTAAATGACTTCGCTGGTGGCGATGGCCTTGAGTTTTACGATGATGACGATGATTTTGACATCCACCATGACCCAGAAGAAGACATCGACGCAGAAGGGCTTTATGACTCTGCATGGATTGGTCCTGGCAAGCCACCCATGATTGAGATAGATATTGCATTTGATAGT
Organism: Skeletonema costatum; assembly: GCA_018806925.1. Classification (NCBI taxonomy): domain Eukaryota; phylum Bacillariophyta; class Thalassiosirophyceae; order Thalassiosirales; family Thalassiosiraceae; genus Skeletonema; species Skeletonema costatum. The sequence continues at coordinate 84,201 of JAHBBA010001269.1, forward strand.
ATGGATGATGACAATTTGAGTCAGTGCAGTTACGCTAGATCTGTAGTTTCGGAAGTCACAGTCCCTGTTCGATAGAATAATCTATCTAATTTTTGATTTCGAATGTATCTTCATTTGTGCCCTCTCTTTAAGCAGTAGATGCAAAATGGTGACATAAGAAACATTTAACAATTACAAAAATCGAACAGCATGATGCTAGGTTGACGTACCAGCATCATGCATCTGTTCTTCGCCCTGATTCTCTGGGTTTGCAGCATTATATTCTAGCTGCTGTACATTAGACTCTTCTTTCGCGGCACCCCCATCTTCATTTGCTGCCCCTGCTCTCTGATCTTCTTCGTCGTGGTCAGGTACATCACTATTTTCATCTAGCTCTACTTTTGAACCTTCTGTTACGGACTTTAATCTCGTTTCTTTTGTAACATCGTCGGCGTCGGATGCATCATCACTTTTTCCAGCTCGATCACTTTTCTCTTTATCAGGGAGTCGATAATCATTCTCATCAGCTACAGCCTTAACAGTATTGATGGCTGTATAGTCATCACCGGTGTTATGCGGATACTTCGCGAAATTATTATCAACACTGTAGTATGACTGCGTTATTGATCTACGATCTCTGCTTGAGCGTTGATCACTCTCCTCTCTTCCGACGTATGGTGTCTGCCTCTCACGTGTTGCAGGTTGGCCTCTTCTTTTCGTGTGGTCTTCGGGCTGCAGGGCCAACCAAAGTAGTTTGCGTGTAGACAGGTTGGGATTGCGCGATTTACATCTCAAATATCGAGGGCGGCAGTACACAAGGAAATTGAAGAATCCCTGCAAAGGAAAAAATATTGCCATAAGAACAAGGAGTGTGGTACTGTTGTTCCCTGTTGTCACCTGATAGATCCTTGTTACCGTTGTAAATGACCAGGTCAAGTACAAAGCCCCAACAAATAAGGCAGATTGAATAGCAACCTTCTTCGACCTTTCCATCCTCGCAACCTCCTCGTTGTTTTCTTCAGCCTCTCTCCTATCGAATGACTTGACCTTAAGATAAATCAGGTACATTCCCACAGTCACGCCGATAATTGCTGACCAAATAATGGCGTAATGAACCCACCGGAAGATGTCTGCATGTACTCCTCTCGTGCATTCTGACCCCGAGCACCCCTTGGGATATTTTGCAATCCAACACAGCCACCCTGAATTGTTGTAAAGCGTGAACGGTAAACCTAATATGGCAATCGTCAACGCTACTAAGATGGGTATCGCGTGCATGAATGGTTCTGCACGGACACGAATACGATCTTCCGACCACGCCTGACGAATGATGAGGACGTAGTAAGCGCAAAGGGAAGCGTTGTAAAGTGGGGTGACTAGATTGCCCAACTCGTTGAAAAATCCCTGTGCCGTACACGTCGCTGTCGTCCCGCTAGCAAGGAAATTACCGCTGTCGGGGGGGGTGGGCCACGTCGAGAAGATGTTGACTGTGGAAGCTATCATGTCCGAGCAGGAGAGACCAAGCATTATTCTATAATAGACCCTGCTGATGGGTCTTTTGTGAATAACGACATCCTGGAAGATGAACAAGGAACCCATCAGGGACAAGAACCCCGTGAATTTCGGCAAAATTGCCAATGTTTTTTGCGTTGGTGAGAAGCTCATGATATTATGTAACACCAAAAATATCTCAGCGTAGCCCTTCAACCTTTTGAGATAAAAAAGTAGGCCCTGTATGCATGCAGGGACAGACTATGAGTCTTTACTCTTGGCCAAGTGATTTTGAGCTGTAGTGTGAAGAAATAAATTATAGGGAGATAATTCATGAGCTGAAATCTTAAAAGCACGCTGTGAAAATTGGAAATATATTATAGACACATCAAACCGTAGTTGACAAATCGAAGCTTACCTCTCTTCTCGAAACGATAAATAACGACGGCAACCTCGAGTTCTAAAAAGATCACACGTTTGAAAGAACCGAGGTGGAAGGAAACGTGATGGATTTATATCTTTTGATGGTTTCGTTCAATTACGGTTTTTAACTCTGATGTATAATTAAATTTGTGGAGCGAGTCGTTGTCACCTCTGCGTCCCGTCCTCAACCTGTCAACTCTTTATCTTTGCAACCGGCTGCCCGTTGCCCTGGCTGGGAAGAAGAAACAACGCGTCAAAATGATTGCAACGACATTGCAATGTTATTGTTTTTTTATTGAGACACATGACACATGAAGCGATGATTACAAATGTAGTTTTCTTTCATCCGGCACCCTGGGTCCTGGGTTTCGCTAAGTAATTATCAACAGACCTGGTCGTATTCTATTCACGCAGACAGTACTAATCACGTTGAGACAATTGTACTTTCTTTTCAAATCAAAAAGAGAAAGATAGAAGAAAGAGAGGATTAGAGGATTGCATGCATCTGATGAAATTTTTATGTTGCGGAGATGAACTTAAAATTTGGGAGTCGGATGAGGAAGAAGAAGTAATAGCAGAGCCACAAGAGTGCATTATTACGATCGTTCTTAGATCAAGGCAGTGGTAGAACCCTAATCTGTTAAGCCATCCAAGGATCAAGAGAATGATGACATCTTTCGGACGCCAGGAAGGTGCAAAAAGACGCATTCGGCTCAGCACATCTTTACCTGATGCTAAGCGTCACGAAACAGTCGTCGTCGCTCCAAAACAACATGATCAGAATCCGAAGACATTGAAACTGCAAAGGCTGCCTTTCTTTGCATGGGTGCTGTTGATATTAGTGTATTGTTGCATCATGTGTATGCATAGAAGCTGTCGATTACATTTCTCGCAAGACTATAATAATGCAATCGCGCGTCAACAAACTCGTACACTGCAACAACAACTAAGCATCACTCCATCTAGTGTCAACATTAACCATGATCAAATGGTGCATGTGATCCAGACAAGGTTTATGCAACACCAATCTCATCTAACTGAACTTGGGTTTGCCCGACTTGCACTGTTTGAAGCATTTTGTTTGCCTAGTGTAATGGGGCAGACAAGCAACAACTTCCTATGGATTATCCGAGTAGATCCAAACTTGAATGAGGAAATTGTTGGGAGAATGAAAGAGAGAATCGGTAGCAACGAAAACATAATCCTCCTTGGTAGCAATCACAATCCTGAAGGTATGGGCAGGGACAATACTGATTTTGATCATTTTCTTGGTATAGAGCGAAGTAATGAACACGATTCTGGAATTGTATTCAGCGGCAATGTCACTTTGTTGAGGGAAGCATTTGAGAGGTCTGCAGCTAGTAGCAGCTCTGTGCTGCTTGAAACAAGACTTGACGCTGACGATGCTCTTCATAAAATGTATGTTGAATTCATTCAAAACCAAGCTCAGAAATATCTCATGAGCAATTATGTTGGTGAAGACACATCAGACCAAAGTTGGAGAATGTGGTGTATTCATTCTAATGTAGAATGGCATCCACTCAATCCATACCCAGTGTCAACGGATGAAGCATCTACGGGTGACAAGAGTAAAGAGGAAGGGTATCTACTCATGTACTCTGATAAAAGTATCTGTACAACACCCGGCTTGACATTTGGATACGGTTTTGGTACCACAAGATCGTCGATACTTGAAGGAAGTCGTTTGAAACATAGTGATATTGTATCAACAATTGCTCATTGTGACGATGACCAGAAATTGAAGTGTGTAAGTCGCCTGAAAGAGTTGTCTCCAGGAGCTCTTAGAGCACGAACCGCCACATCTGCCGGAATGGTCAATATCATAACAGGGGATGACCATTTAGACCAGAGCAGCAATGGTTTGAAGCAAAAGAAAGGTAACGAACAGTTGATTAAACAATTCTCGCAACAGGATTTCCTTTGGGAGGGAGTGGAAAGGTTGTTCTCGGTAACAAAAGCTAGTGCTCGGGATACTCGGTCATTAATTGTATCTCGAATGAAGTATATTGCCGCTGACAATCTGAGAGGACTGTGTACTCCTGGTCACTCCTGCAAAGAGAATGGGAAGGTTTTATTGAGTGCGATACTAAAGCAACATGAGGATGAATGAAGCCGCCAACATTTTATGGAGGAATAATACAATCATTACTTATACAACATGACTATAATCTCATTTTCTCATCCTTGACAATAGGCAAGCATTGCCTTAGACCATTGAGCAGAACGTCTCTATCATTCTCATCGGAGAGAACTATTTCAGCTCGAATTATCAGCTCACCAGTTGTTTTGGAACATTCTAATAGAAGGCTTTGTGGACCAAATGCAGCCAAGCGTGTCAAATCATTAACGTATAATCTCTCTATAGATTGTTCTTGTTGCGGATCTCTCCCAGCTGGAGTGATGTTGAACCTCTTGTCACCTTCGTCAAACGAAAAGACACCTAATTTGAATCCACCCTCGAAAATGCTGCGTTCAGGTTCACCATTTATGGCAACCTTTTCGACATTGGCAAACACGTATAATCCGTGTGCTAACATGGACATGAAGTCCTGAACCATGTTTTCATCAAATGATTGATCGTCATTTATACTCAAGTCATCAAAAGACGACGAGCCGTGGCTGAGTGCTTCTTTCACCGAATGCCGTGGAGGATTAGATGCTTTAACGGAATGATTTTTATTCTGTGCATCTGTAACATTGGAGTGATCGGTAGCAATGATGGTAGATCCAATGACACCCTGGATCAGAACATCAACTAAACTTCCTCCCTCTCCCATAACAGCCCAGATAATTGTTTTTTAGCTTTGCTAAAACCCACCTCCTTGCGCCTCTGTGGGCAACGTCAATTGTGTCATCTACTTGCTCCTCGTATTTGTTAACCCATGGTACGACAATGCGATCGTAAACTACGGCTGCCCCTTGATACCGCGGTAATGAGAGCCACAGTATCGCAAGAAGTTGAAAGAGTGGATGCAGCGTAAGGTGTAGAAACGGAGACAGAATTGTGGTGTACAGGTGCAGAATCAGCCAGTACGTGCTCCACTGATGATACGCCTCGATATCTTTGTGAACGACGGCCTTGACACTTGAAAGAGCGGGTATAAAATAACCGAATAGGAGGATCGATACGCTTTGAAATAATGTGAGGAGTTGCTGCATCATCTTCTCTGTACTTATGAGACGATAAAAACAACGCAACTTAAAATCAGTGGTGGATGGGCATAGGAGATCTGTCGGCTAAACCGTCAGTGCAAAGGTCTCTCCTTGACAGACTGATGTCAAGCAGCAGGGGGTTTACTTATGATGGGTCGAGTGTAAGATACCGTGTAGGGCCATGTCGTGTCCGTTATTTTTTGGTTCGTTTTTAGAAAGTGGAGATGGCGTGTGCCATGGGCTCTTTCGAACAGTGGGTGATGGCGCACGACGGTTTCACCGCGCTAGTAAATTGCGATTTAGCGTCTCCCGTCTCCTTTCGTCTCCTCACACCTCACAACCATGAGCAAAATAACCTGTATTCGTCGGCACCATACGTGACGATCCATGCGTCTCTGCGACCCATCAGATAGCTTCAAGTACTCCTCATTCAATATATATTCGATGGGGGGTGGTGAATTTTTACTCGTGTTGACGTGTCTTTGTCGTATTTCTGTGTGAAGTATGACGATGGAAAATCGACTTGGATTGCAACATTTTGCGAACGGAGTGATTATTAATACTATATCGCTGTTCGTATAATGTCTTAACACTCCCTGTGATCTATCTGCTATTTATAGTGAAGGGGGGGATGAGTGGAGTCGATGTATACGCCAGAGCTATGATGATTCAAAGCGATAATCTCGGTCGATTCGGCTCTCAAGCAGTGTAGACAGAAAATTGATGGCAGATTGGTTTTGTGGTATGATAACAGCGCCTTAGCATTATTGGCACTCCCTGTGGACTAACATGCATATTTAGATTGATAGGAGAGGCGTAGCCTTGTCGCTTTGGGGATCGCAAGATGCGATTACGACAGTCTCTTGAGATATGATGAAAATTTGACAACAGCAACGAGATGAATGTTGATATGAATATGACATTTTTATATCAGCGGTTGGAACAATCATATTATTGCATGCTGTATCCTAACAAGTAAGAATGAAGCATGGTAGAATGAGGTGATTCATGTGTGGTACAATGGATTAATTCTGCATTAATAGGTTGATATTTGGCCTCCACTTTCGTTTCTGTAGCAGTCGAGAATCTTGAAAGGCGTTCACACAATCATCTGGAGCTACTCCATCTTTCACATACATGTACACCACTACAATCCTACGGGGGATGCGACCGCCGCTTATTCATGTCTATTATTCTTCGCGTCAACTCTTACAGATGAGCCGAAGATAGTTGAGGAAAAGTAACCGATCTTGAGTCTGGCCTTCTTTGTAACGTTGTATTTCTGTCGCTTCTTGCCCTTTGAAATCTCATTGAAAACTGGCTCCAGGTTTGAGATTGGCAACACCCTAGCATAGTCTGCGTATAGTGTGTGTTGGGGTAAGGAAGGGGGAGGTTGCCGTGATTTTGCTGAGACTCATTTGACTTCCGATTCGGAATCCCCCCCCCCCCAAGGGACGCCACGCTGCCGATAGAGGCGGTGTGCCTCCTCTGCCATTGCAACTAACGATGAAAAATTAAATAAAGAGTGAATGCTTGACAACGAAACGTCTCCTTTTGGACGCTATCCGTTCTCTTTAGGAAGTTGAGAGATGGTTGCGAGCATCAAGAGCAATAAAGCGAGATGAGAATGAGAATTCGACGGCTGTTATTATTATCCGCTGTGGTTATTCGTGGCCATTGATGATGCTGCAATACATTAGATGCTAAGGGAGGGGCGTAATATTTAATAGTAAAAGCTTTTGATAGTAAGTAATCCGTTGATATTCGCAGGCATACCGATACCGACGACACATCATCATGCTCATGGTTTGCTACCACTGAGTGTAATATTGAAAGCACACATTTGAAGACACACTATTTACACTGTCTATTAGCAATCCGTCATGGTTTACATGTCACAGGAACTATTCCGGTTTTGAACTGGAGTTCGGAATAATGCCGGTTTTGAACTGACGCTAAGTACGCGCGTGAACCGTCGTGGGCGGGAAACCTCCAGATGCCCAAGACATCCTCGCCAAAAATGGCACTTTCCACTTCCTACCTCGCCAAAATGTTCATGTGCTGTCATCAAATTTTTGCCTTCCAAATTTTATCTCCATCGGCAGTATTGTATATACTAAGTTAATCAGATTAGATATCTACTTGTAGACCTGGAGAAACCAAGCACAGGAACATTCAAAGCCTAAGTGAAGGGAATAACTAGCTAAGTAAGTCTCAAAGAGATCATGAACTTTTTTGCATCTTCAGGTAATAGCAGCGCAGGCCATGCTGAGGTTCCGCACACATTTTTACCAAATAGACTATGCCTCCGCCAACTGTGGCAGAATTGTACCAATGTCAAAACGTCGAATTCGCTTCAAGTTTGGATACACAAACATGCCAGCAATATATGATGGCCTCTCTGGGCAAGACTGCAGAGGTGCAGAGCATGAAGTATCTATCATGTGGTCTTTGTCGTCGGGGAAGCAATCAATTCAATACGATGGCGAAGTGGTCTACGTCAATGTTTGTGACTTGGCCGATGGCAAGATGACGCATTCATGGCATGACAAGGACGGCCACTATTTGAAGATTATCGTGCATTCCTTGTCTACAAGTTTGAAGCAGACTCAAGATGCTGAATGGAGGCAGTACGATCTCTTGATCGATGGAATTAGCTACTTCAAAGCTCCCAAGATTTTCGAGATTGGTGTATTCTCAAAAAGAAATGCAGGAGATTGCCAAATGGAGTGTAATGTCTTTGAACAACCAACTGCGACCAAATTTGATGAAGCCAAATCAACCGAGGTGGTTGACCTCTTATCGTTTGACGATATTCCAGTCACTCCTACACAACAGGTCCAAACAGTCACGCCTAGTGCAAGTCCTCATGACAACAACGCAATTCTGCTTCCATTAATGGGAGCGAATGCACCTCAACAGCAACAGCAGTATACAAACTATGCATTTTAAGTGAGAGAAAGATATCAATAGAAAACAACTAGTCAGATGCTCTAGGAAACAATGTCACAGAATAGAAAATAACTAAAAATAAGTTAATCACAACAAATAAACAAAACATCAACGGAAAAATGTGATAAGGCATTCGACATAAATATATAACACAGGGTTCAAGCCTATCACTAAAAACATTTGTATGGTAAAATTTCTTGGCTAACGTAACCAATCGACATGGGCCACTAGAAGCTATTGATTGCGACATTCACAGTGTTAAATACCATTTATATCTAGAGTGTTGATGTTGATCGAAGCCATCCCATATTGGACCTCATCAGGTCACGCACCTACGACGCTGTGGCATGGCCGATACACATATAAAGAGCTCGAATAGAATAAAAAATTCTTCTGAACTATCGTAGCCAATAATAATGGGCTACTAGAAGCTGTTGATTGCGACGTTCACAGCGTGAGATACGATATATGTCTAGAGTGTTGCTCGAAG